>CBVK0100410592.1:0-12427 GCA_900067695.1 Picea abies | reverse complement strand
TGCAATTTAGGGTTATAACAACCCCAGACTGGATCCACCCCTCCAGTTGACGAGCAGTCAATTTTTCCCGTCAACAAATGGCGCTAGAAGGAGGGCCTGAAAATTATTAATGGCACAAGGCAGTCGTAAGACTCCTCCACCACCCAACTGCTCACCTATAGTGACAAGAAGTCATTAAAATGATAACATCATCCCTCAAACAACAACCACATCAAACGACGATCTACAGATCACAGTTGAACCAGTAACCCCAAATCCTACAGGTGGTGATGTACAAGAGATTGTCCACCAATCTCTCTTAAGAAAACATAGTGCCTTTGCCTATTTAAGACAACCAAATTGACCTTTGGACCAACCATTAGATTTCTTTGATATCAGAGAACAACTTGGAGGCACTAACCTCACTTTAAACCCTACAGATCCAACCCTCACTCCTACTGCAGGAGGATCTGGAATACCACCCTCACCATCTCCATCGTCTCCTTTTTCTTTTGGGGAAGACTCTTCTGATGAAGGCAGTTCCTCTTCTCATCCTTCCACACCACCTACACCAATGGCCAAACAGAACAATCCTGCCAGACCCTGGCTCGACCAAGATGCAGTAGCCGTACCTGGGCCTCAACATCCCTTACCCGAACATCTGGACAAGTGGCTCCCCAAGTTTGACCCTGACTCTAAATAGATCATCGAAGATCACATTAAAAATTTTATGTTATCCATTAGACTCCGTAATGTCGAGCACGAAGACGTAGTCTGTAGGTTGTTCCCCTATACTTTCTATGGAAATTCCTCTACCTGATACTTCGCCCAGCAACCCCATACCATCGTGTCTTGGGAGAAGTTCGAATCTTGCTTTATTGAGAAGTTTGGGGACGATAAGTCCCCAGAAGTTCTAGTTATGGAGCTTTCTAGTTTAAGAATGAACCCCAAAGAGAAAATCAAAGACTTTAACCAAATATTCTTAACACTTAAGAACCGAATCCCTACGGACTCGATGCCTGCTGAGAATCTTATCATAGCATACTATACTAAAGCCTTGCATCAAAGTATAGCCATTTGGGTAAAGCAATCTAAGAAAGCCACGTTGTTAGAGGCCTTCGAAGAGGCCAGCCAAATTGAAAAAGACATCCTTAGTTTAAAAGACACCACTAGCAATGAAACAGAAACTAGTTCATCTACCAAAAAGAAAATCGAAATCCTCCCTAGACCTGCTCAAAATAAAATACAACCTGAAAGCTCGGATTTAGAAAACTTAACTAAATTCATTCAAAAACTATCAAATCAAGTTATAGATTTGAAAAGGATGGCCGAAGAATCTTCTTCAAGCAAAGGGCCTTACAAACCCCCGTTTAGGAAGCCTTTCCCACCAACCGACCTAATCCAAATATCGAGGGCCTAAATCTAGAAAGCCTGCAATTCGCCCTTCAAACATTTCTAGAAGCCTAGGATAACTTGATGCCCCCTGAGATTCCTGAGGAAGTAGTTGAAAAAGAGACAATTAAAGAAGAAGAATCTTCTCTGAACATTTTTCAACACTTCTCAGATAACATATTTCAAGCTAATTTTGAGACAGAACATCCCTACAATACTAGGAGTAAGACAGCAAACAAACCTTCTTCCGAAAACACTATGACTTTGCCCCCAAAACAATCTAAACCAGCTGAGACTAAACAGAGTCAAGTAAAACCAAACTTAGATTATGATTTAGTTGAAGATCTAAAAAAGTTAAGGGCTAACATTTCTGTTTATGAATTGTTAAAATTTTCGTTTCTACTACAAAAAATGTTACAGAATATCGCAGAGAATAGCAAAAACGGTAATCCAAGTAATAACAAAGTTGTCCAGAACAATCCAAAAGTTCCACAGAAAGATCCCACTAAGAATAATTCTGATTCTCACGAGAAGGGAAGCCTTCCTGTAAATAATGCAACAAATGTAGATAAATTAGCTTTAGAGGCTGTGAGTAAAAAGCCACAAGCTTCCACCATTAGTACTCGCAGAAATGTACCTCCATTTTTGTTAACTTTCGAAATCTTTAATAGGAACGTGCACAATTGTATGGTAGATTCAGGAGTGTCATCCAATGTAATGCCATAGTCTGTATGTCAAAAGATTAATCCTAAAGTTGAACCATCCACCTTAAAAAGAATCCAACTTGATTGAACTAGTGTTAAAGTTGTAGGCGAATTAAGGAATGTGCTTATAAGATTATCGTCTAACCCCAAAGTTCATCAAGTGATTGATATTATTGTTGTGGATATTCCAGAAGTTTATGGTTTGTTTCTAAGCAGAGACTGGTAAGAGAAGCTACATGACTATTTTGCGACGGATTGGTCTCACCTGTGGCTTCCCGAGAATGGAAAACCCAATAAGATCAAGGTGAATAGTTAACACTACCTAAAGCTCATAGTCATAGATTTAAATGATCCCAATGAACCATTTACACCTTCAGCCGATTCACCCGAAATACAAGGGATGGATACCTTTTTCAACAATTTCATGGCCGAGACTTCCGCTATCATTAATCCAGAACAACAGTCCGAGATTGTAGCATATATGTAGCTAGCAGTTTCTACACAATGGTCTCAAGCACCCGATAAAAATCAAATTTGGTCTCTTTACTTTGATGGGTCAAAGTCCAAAGAAGGAGTGGGTGTAGGCTGTGTTGTTATTGATCCAACAGGTAACAAAACCCTGATTGCATGTAAGCTAGAATTTGAATGTACTAATAACACAACAGAATATGAGGCTTTATTGCAGGGCCTCAGAAAAGCATTAGATATGAAAATTCAAAATTTGACTGTCTTTGGCGATTCAGAAATTGTGGTTAGATAGGTAAGAGATTCTATCCACTGTCTGTCTCCGCATCTCAAAAGCTACCAATCCGAGGTATGGAATTTAATGAATAAGTTTTCTGCTTTCAATATAAATTCTATTCCTAGATTGAATAATCTTAAGCTCATCTATTAGATAACGTAGCTTCCAAACTCTTTCCTGCAGAAGGGTTGTCCCCAAATGCATTCTCCGTCGAACTGTTGTTCAGGCCATCCATTCCCGAAAACATCACGAATTGGAGAGTCTTCGACGATGATCAACAGATTATTAGCTTCCTGCATATGGAAGAAACTTTCCAAGGCGCGGTGATTGACGAATACACTCATGACGACAATCTACGCGATTTCACGGTAATACCAGATCCAAGATCTCCTAAATCTTCATCGGACATGGTAAATTCGATCCATAAATATGTAGTTAGATTAGAAAAAATTTATGATCTTCAAGACAAATTTAAAAAATCGGTCAACTGTAAAACAAATAGTTCCTCCTTATCATATGAAAAAGTAAACTTGGAAACTAATGACAATCCACAATGCATTAATTTAGGGGTGGGGTGTTCTGAACAAGAAAAAGCCACATTTGTTAAATTGTTTAAGGAATTCAAAGATGTTTTTGCATGGACGTATGACGACCTTAAAACTTTCGACCCTAACATCATACAACACATCATTCTTATGAAACCCCAAACCTTGCCGTTTCAACAAAAGTCAAGAAAAATGCACCCTAAGCTCGAACCGACCGTCAAAAAAGAATTAAATAAACTCCTGAATGCTAAGAGAATTTTCCCAGTTAGGCACACCCAATGGGTTTCTAACCTTGTCCCTGTCCGGAAGAAGAGTGGTGAAATCCGACTATGTGTCGATTTTCAAAACCTTAATAGAGCGTCTGATAAAGACAACTACCCTGTCCCACCCATGGAATAGATCCTTCAATAGGTATTTGGTTCTGAAAGACTATCCTTATTGGATGGTTTTTCAGGGTACAACCAAGTCCTGATGTCCCCTCCAGACCAACTTAAAACTACCTTCCTGTTATCCACAATTTTGGTCATCGTGATGATGTCATGGTGATGTCATACTGATAGCAAATCAAGCTCCTCATCAAGGACTCCTTCCTGAAAAAGGTTGCTCTTATCTTTTTCCAAAATCATATTTTGAAGACTGTTCGCAGGCTAAGTATACACTCTCCTGTGAGAATGATGAATTCCCGCAAGCAACCTTCAGCTAGGGTGCGAACTTCTCGCACTGTAATAATGGCCAGGGTGCGGGCATCTTTTTAAAAAGGAAAGAGCTAAGTTTCTCGAGCCTTCTAGAAGGGAATCTTCTAGAAGGGTGAGTTGGAGTTCGAATGGTTGTTCCAAAGCTGGCATTCCAGATTTGATGGGATCATTCCTATCCTAAGCAACTAAACTATTCTCTCCTATAAATTGATGAGAATACTCATGGAAAGGGTTAAGTGAAAGTAATCAAGTTGGTAAGTTTGAGAAATCCTTTGGAGGATTAGTGCATAATTGCATGGAGAATTGATGCTACAGCAGATAGAGACAACAACAAGGTCATCATAAGTGGTTGATTTTATTCATGCTTGAGCAAGTGTGTGTGTCAGAACCAGGAGTCATTGAAAGGAGATCTACGACATCAAGGCTCAGGTTGTATATTGTCCTTTCCATTAATTCAATATATCAATATGTCCCTTTCCCATAATGATGATGTCATCTTATTACATGATTCCTTGATCACATGTATAGACTAGGTATTGAATATATTAATATGCTTGTGCTTTGATTGGTTTGTGTTGTTGTGATTGGACGGCACAAGAGCATCAAAGTGGAGCGAGGAACAACAGAGATTTAAGGAGAGCGTTCATAAGGTATGTACACTATCCATTTCTCTTAGTTCATTCAATAGTCTAGTTCTAGGGAAAGAGTAGTATTATGTCTTGCTTTGTTCTAGATCCAGGTGGATCTAGGGAGATTGGTCTGTGTTCGCACTCACGAATTTATCCTGAAACACTTCCACACTCCATGGGGCACCTACGCTTATAGGAAAATTCCCTTTGGACTGATTAATGTTGGTGCCACTTTCCAAAGAGTGATGGACATTGCTTTCTGAGGATTAATCAATCAATCTGTCATAGTTTACCTAGATGATGTTTTTCAAAAAACAAAACTGATCATCTAGCTCATTTAAGAGTTGTTCTACAGCGATGTTGTAAGTACGGCATTTCCTTGAATCTTAAAAAATATATCTTCGCAGTAGAACAAGGTAAACTCTTAGGATTTATTGTGTCAAGCAAGGGGATGGTTATCGACCCTGAAAAGACTCAAGTCATCTCGAAACTTCCCCCTCCCTCATCCAAAAATTCTATGAAGTCTTTCTTAGGCCAGATAAATTTTGTCAGGAGATTCGTCCCCAGTTTTTCAGAAATGGTAAGACCTTTACATAATTTAATTAAGAAAGACACACAATATCATTGGGGACCCTTAGAAAGCCAAGCTTTTAATTCAATAAAAAAGGCCATAATAGACTCTCCTTCTCTCATGAGCCCCGAATTTTCGCAAGACTTCATGCTCTACACTTTTGCTTTTGACCGCTCCTACGCTGTTGTCCTAACTCAAAAGAACGCTGAAAACAATGAAGTACCCATTACCTTTATGAGCTATGATTTCAAAGGCGCGGAACTTAATTACCCAGCGGTATATCAGCAAGCCTATGCTATTTTTAAAGCAGTCAAGCACTTTCAATCTTATCTTTTGAAATCTAGGACGAAAATTATTGTCCCTTACCCAGCCGTCCAAAATCTGTTAGTGCAGAAAGAACTAGGCGAAAAGAGGGCGAACTGGGTTACCTCCTTGCAAGAGTATGACATAGAAATCACCCCAACTCAAATAGTTAGAGGCCAAGGGTTATGAAAGTTAGTTGTTGATTCAGCAGTAGGACAAGAAGAAGAAAATGATATGTCAAACCCAGGACAACACAATCAAAATTTAATCTGCTGTGCACAAAACTCTGTCAGTCCCTGGTATGACGATATAAAATTCTGTCTTGATCATGGGTCAGCCCCCCGTCACCTGGATCCCACTAAAAGAAGAGAATTAAGATTAAAATATGCCTCCTTTCATTTGATTAATGGTATTCTATTTTGTCAAAATTTTTATGGAGTACTAATGTGTTGTCTTGAGAAAGATGAAGCAGAAAAGGTCTTACTAGAATTGCACGCAGGAGAGGTTGGTGGGAATTTTGGTGGTGACACCACTACCCATAAAGTTTTAAGAGCTAGTTATTACTGGCCCACACTTTTTATAGATGCTCACGCCTTGTGTCGCAAGTGTATTATTTGTCAAAAAACATCTGGGCGGATACAGAAACCAACCTTTCCTTTGCAGCCTGTTTCAATAGACTCCCCTTTTCAGTAGTGGGGTCTTGATATTATAGGTCCAATCAATCCGCCATCCTCATAGCAGCATAAGTTTATCATAATATCCATGGATTACTTCACCAGGTGGTCTAAAGCTGCCGCATTAAAAACAGTAAATACCAGTCAGGTAATTTCCTTTTTAAATTCAAATATTATTACTCGTTTTGGTATCCCTCACTGTTTAGTATTCGATAACGCTTCCTATTTTTTGTCTCTTGAGATGAGCGAGTTCGCTCTAGAAAAAGGAATTAAATTGAAGTATTCTACCAACTATTATCCCTAGGGCAATGGATTGACAGAATTAACAAACAAGAATCTGATTAAAATCATCAAGAGAACGGTATATGAAAATCACAAAAATTGGCATAATGCAGTGTTAAACGCAATCTGGGCTGATAGAGTAACACCAAAAAATTTTGTAGGTAACTCTCCCTTCTTTCTCTTCTATGGTAGAGAAGCAATTCTACCACCACATATTCTTCTTCCCTCACTACATCTATCACAGAAAATACAAGAAGAAGACTGCCCCCCTTTGGAGAATCGAATTAACACCTTAATAAAACTAGAAGAGGTAAGAGCTCAAGAAAAACGTAAGTTAGATCAACATCAACTAGTGGTCAAAAGCTGGTTTGATTCCAACTCTGCCTCTGATAGGAACTTCGAAGTAGGTTACCTTGTCTTGAAATGGGACAAACTGCATGAGGGAAAGGGAGATCATACGAAGTTTCAGAACTTATGGATAGGACCGTTTTTAATTGCTGAGAAATTGGGTCCCAGATCTTTCCGATTACAGAGTCTAGAGGGACAGCCAGACACCTATCTGATGAATGGCCAAGCTCTGAAAAGATATTTCGCTTGATGACAACCCTATGTATACTGTGTAAATATTTTTCTTTTGTTTTATTTTCTTTTACTGTTTTGGTTTTGATTTTTCCTTACGCTTATCAGTTTTTTCTTTTTGGAAATAAACATACCTGCATTATGAACTGTTCAGACAAAGAAAACAGAAAATTCTTTCTCTGAAATGACTACTGAAAATTTGTCTAAACATCTATTGTGAGATGCTTCTGAAATTTACAGCCATGTTGAGGAAAGACTGTTGTTTGAAAGAAGTTTATTGATTTCAATCTGTAAGTGAAGCCTGTCACGATCATCCATTATCTTCTTACGTTGTCCTTGTTCCTTAAGGGAATAACTCAGAAGATGTCTCCCTGCTTTCGAAGGTTGGTTTTGTAAACAAACCATCTCTAAATCTTAATGAAGGATAGTTTTAAAAATTCTTTCAAGGTCTATAAAAATATGTTTAAAATATCATAATTTTTAGCGTCACCCCGCTCAATTTTATATCTTTAAAAAACTAAACAAATCATAAAAGAGTTGTGGGAAGTGCTTGTAAACCCGCCGGGATGCTGAACAGGTCTGCTGGCAGCAGGTAAATGCATGCATGACGCCAGGACAACTTTGTCGGGGTACTGAATAGGCCCGCTGGTAGCGAAGCAATGTAGGGTATATGAAAATTTGCAAATATGGAATCTCTTGACCTTAAAATGTCCTTTATTCTGATCTGGAACTTCTTGGCAGGATACAAATAACAAAGTGGGTTAAATGAAAACCCTGCCGAGGCTATGGACGCCTGTTGGTAGCAGTGGATCTGTCAACAGTATTGGAGATTTATCTTTAATATCATGACTCACTTGTCTTAAGACTATTATCAGTTTTCATCTTTTAAGCACAGCTGAAATTCTTTGATTAATGATGATGTTTAAACAAATTTCTGGTTGTTTTTGAGTTAGAACTATTCTCATTATCATATTCTAGATTTATTCTTTTGGCAGAGATAACTGCTTCTACCAGTGTGTCGCCATTGTTGGCAACCATTTTGCATTTTTATATTTTCCTTACAAGCTTCCTACACGAGGGTTTTGAACCCTTAATACTCATCGCAATCTTGTAAATAAAACGACACAATTATCTTGCATATTTGCACACCTGCTTTTGTTTTCATTTTTACGACTGCAAGCGTGAAAACCTTGAGTTGGAATTCATGTCGATGGCATTGAAATCGTCACTGGGTTATTATGAGTAATCTTGTTCATGTGCTCATTTCACCTCTAACTCAATAATGGTCACACAGTTGGCAAGACACCGAACCTTTACTCACTTTGCATTTTTGTTAATATGACTTCATTTTATAAGTTTGTGATGCAATGATATTCTGGTGATTGTGATTGAGTCCTTGATACAATGGTGGCGTGATATTCTATTGTCTTTGATCAATTTCCTTGGTGAAATGGTTTCATGAGAACACATTAGCATTGTGATTAAACCCATGGTGCAATGGTCGATGTAGTGGTTTCTTTGAATCATACACATACTATTGTTGATTTAACATACGGACCAATTGTTGGTTATGAACACTATGGTTTTCAAATAGAAATTGGATATTTGGTCATAATATTTTGGTTATGAATGTTATGGCTTTCGATGAATATGTGAATAATCTATTTGATATTGGGTCAAAATCTTTAGATTGTGATGTGAATGATTTGAATTACCAAGGCGTCGTCGATTGTACATGTCAAAATGAATGTTTTGCATGGTTTCTTTTCATTCCACCACCCTCACATGCATAGGCAATAAACGTCTTCCTTGCATCTCGGGCTACCTCTGTTTGTTTTGAGAAAACTGTGGGAATTGGTCCTGTGTCTACCCTGTCTAACCTCCTCACCATTTACCTTGTTGACTGTGTGCTCTCTCCTATGGCCCCTATAGTGCACATAGAACCTAATGGCGTCCAAACATTGTTGTTATTTGACAATGCTCATGAGGACCTGGAGAGTAATGGGTGGTTAGTTTTCATCCAAAAATTTGAGGGTTTCAACCTCACGGTCGCTTAGCAAGTTTCCCTCCCATTTGATGGATGCAGGGCCAAAGTTGGGGACATCCAACTTGGATTGAACAAGGAATTCCTCAGTTCAGCCACGGGGTTGCTTGCTAAAGGGCAAAGGTGGTTTAAGAATTTGAAGGTGGATGAAGTGCCATGGACGCTCCTGTTCACCTCGAGGAAAATTATTAGTTGTGATAAAGGTATGCCAGTCACGCCCTCAAGTCTCGATGGCATGATTTATTGGCCATTATTAAGCAATTTGTCACTTGCGAAGGTAGATATGGTTTAGTGTTTCTTTACCATCTCCGACTGCTTATGAATTTCATAGATTTCCCTTTGAATATGCCTCACTACCTCCTACGCAGTCTATATAAAATGGCTAAACGATTTAAGTGGGAGAAGGATGACTCCAGCCTCTTCCATCACTGTTTGATCAAAATCATTATTGTTCATCATTTGAGGCTGAGTGGTGACTGTTGGCAAGCTTTCCTGTTGAGGAATGGATTTACCACTCCTGAATGTGATCAAGTGGACAAGACTGTGGTCCCTGAAACCCTTGTTAGGCTTTCCATGCCACCTCCTACCCTCCTACCCGTTGTCGAACCCTCGACCTGCCCCAACATTGACCTGCCCGACACCATGCCCGACACATGTTCGAAAGACAATACTAAGACTGTTAAGAGGTCTGTAAGAAAAAAGGGCAAGGGAAATACATATTTCAATAGAAAAGGTAAGAAGGCTACACGATGGGTATCTAGGTGTGCTCGTAACAAGCCCAAACAAAACACAGACCAGAAGCCAATTGTTTTGAATGAAGACTCGGATTCTGAGATTGAGCGATTTTTGACCAAGGAGTACCCATACTCACATAGACTCTATTCTGTGGAACCCTATGACTATGTATCCAACCTCCCACCATGCCTTAAGGATGACCCTAACTTCCCCGGGATCAAGTTTGACAGTGGAACTTCTGGTAATTTAAAAGATGCCTCACCTGTAATGCCACGGCCCGATCAAACATAGTGCACTCAATACAACTCTTGGCTTGAACGATACTATACAGATGTCCCTCTGTTGCAATCCAAAATTAAGTCCTTGGAAGACCGGGTGACTGTGTTGTCTAAGGAAAATGATAGAATGAAAGCCAACGATAAGAGGAAAAAGACCACGGGTTCTATCGTGTTCAAAAATGTTGAGGAAGCCACTAAAATTGTTAACTCGAAATTGTCCTGACCGAATCGTATCCCTACAGCCAAGGTATGCTATTTCAACATTGATTTTTGAATGGTTTGGTTTGTTTTGAATTAGCATAGCCGATTGTGTTTGCTCTGAATTAGTTTGATATCGTTCTGTTTTGTTTGAATTGATTAAAAAACGATTATGTTAGTTTTGAATTGGCATAAACGATTGTTTTTGTGTTGAATTAATATCAAAGATTTGTTTGATAAATAGAATATAATCTGTTTCGATTGAATTGATTCAATACGATTTCGTTAGTTCTGAATTGGCATAAAAGATTTGGTTTGTTTTAGCGTGAATTATTTGATTTGCTTTGAATTAGTAATTAAGGGTTTGTTTGATAGATCGAATACATTTATGTTATCATTAGATTAATTTAAAACAATTTTGTTTGTAAATATGACCAGCTACAGAATCGTGAGATTCTGTAGCTAGTCATAAAATTTGGATTTTTGTTGATTTTACAATTAAAACACTATCTAAAATTGTTTACTCTTGCCCATCTACAGGTACACACAAATTTCAATGGGAATTGGATCTGCTGTGGCAGTTTAGAACATGCTTTTTGTTACATAGTTTTGGTTTAGGTTGTTAGTCTTAGGCAGAAATAGGAATCTGGGAGATTGTTCCCATATTTTTGCAAACAGTTTTGATATTTTCCACAAGGATTGTTTTATCCTGTGGCCTTTATATACTTATTATTTTTTGTAAACAATCCACCACTGTTGGGAGAACAGAGACTATGGACTTATGATTATACAGACTCGAATAGAAGTGGATTTGTTGTACGGCTTTAGCTTCAATTTATCTTACTTTTGTTCAAGTTTTGTGCATAACAATTTGTAATCAAATTATTGACTACTTTAGATATCAAGATTTGTTACAGGTTGATGCGATATGATTTAAATTCTATCCATATTTGATGTATCTCATTTTAGATATCAAGATTTGTTACAGGTTGATGCGTTATGATTTAAATTCTGTCATTTTTTTATGTATCTCATTTTACTCACAACAATTACTCTATTTGAATGTAATGAATGCAAGGTTTATCTTCTTTGTTAAATGAACGGTTATGTACAAATCTTCGCACTGGGATTTATCTAAATGTGATGGTCTATAAACTATAAAATTGTTGTTGTTTTATGTCTTGTTTGTTCTATAATTAGTATTCAAAGATCATTGCTTCTTCCTGTTTACAAGAAGCTTGTGGAAAGTCTAGTGCGGGTTTCTCCCATCAAACAGCTAAATCGAGTACTGTGAACATGACAAACGGGAAGCGCTTCTATAGGTCAGATTGTTTGTGTTATTCAATTAGTTAATTAATATATAAATTTCTTGTAATCTGAACACATTTTACTGTTCATATTTATAGTTCATATTTACAGCTAGGATTGTTATTTTACTGCTTAGCTTAGATAGTTGTCATTTTATTTCTTTCTCATAAAAATTATAAAAATAACAAATAATAGCTTCGCTATCATAAGACAATTCACAAATGATTTTGCAAATTTTGATCAAAATTTGTATTCTGTAAATACTGTACATATGTAATTGAGATTTAACTGTATTGATAGCTGAACATTCAATAAGTAGAATTATTGTTTTATAATATTAGCAAGTAAACTGTATATATATAGTTTCGATTTGTATATAGTTTGCAGCAATTGTTTTTCACTTAGATTAGTTTCTTTAGTTTAGTTTTTCTTTCATTTTCCTAGGATTTAGATCGTCCAATGGAGTCGCTAAACCCATTAGAGTGGATCATTCCAAACGTCTTGGGTTATTTAGAAAACCCCGAACCAGATCCACCCCTCCAGTTGATGAGCGATCGATTTCGCCCGTCAACAGGATTGAACCTAGATCCTTGAGAATAGTTGTTTTACTGTGTCAAGCTCGTTAAAAAATGAAACAGTCACCTCTCTTGTCAGGTCGAGTCTTTCATTAGATCTCATAGATTTCGACTCGAGTCTTTTGTTAGGTCTCATATTTGAACCTTCATTTCATCCACCTGTATCCTTTTTCTCCATCTAGTATAGAAATTGG
>CBVK0100410591.1:0-12428 GCA_900067695.1 Picea abies | reverse complement strand
TATTTTCTTATTGAATAGAAAACCAATTTTATTGTATCTCTGTTATTCTGTGTTAATCATCCGGTAATAATCTATTGTCATTATGTTATGCTCATAAAATACAGATCATCTCTCAATTGTAATGACTGAGAGGATTGTTGGGAGGAGAGTCATTTCCCACACTTGGTTGACCAGATGGTAGTTGTTGACAATGTGAGTGGATGAGCATGACTTATCTGTCAACACCTTGATTGTAAGTAGGTCTCCTTCTTAATTCTTCTAGGTATGACTCTGACACCACATTGTCTTCTAGGTGATTCATGTAATAAGTAATTGGATGATGTCAATGCTTGTATGTTTATTTAAATATTAATGTTGATGAGTTCATTTAAAATAGGTTTTATCTTTTGGGTCTTTCCAAAAAATAACAATTTCACTTTCAACCACCAATCAATAATTCTTGTTAAAGACCTAGGACAACTTGGACTAGTAATGGCTAAATGTTTGTATGCAGAAGAAAACCCATGAAGAGGTTTATGGACAACATTTTCCACTATCATCAATTAGGAAATATTTTTATATCAACAAGGAAATGATGGAAATAAAATCCTCTTCTACTAGATGTTAGTTTGGAATGTGTCTCCAAGAATAGAAGATTAAAACCTCCTTCAATCTAGGGATAATAAATTCTTGTCTAGGGAGAACAAAAAATATTTGATGCATCCATGCACCTTTTCTCAACAAATATTCTTTCATGTAACCATAACAAGAACATACTCAATAGATTGAATATATCAATCACATGAAGTTTCAATGAATTCCTTATTCGTGGAAAAACACGACATGAGGAATACCTTCAACTAGAAAACCAAATTTTAATATGTGTAGGGAAATGAGTTATGTTGTCCTACAATTTGTGGTTCCATGTAGGATTGGTAAATGGAGCTCTAGGAATAGTCATGTAGAGTACACACACATGGATTATGCCCTCCAAAATTGCTAGCATATATTGTTGTGTCATTTGATACTTACATTTACCCTCAAGTGTACCAATCCCAACCACATAACCTGACAATTCCATTCATAAAATGGGTAGAAATAAACAAATCTCCTCAAAATGCCTTGGGCCATTGGCTATGTATATAAATCCCAAGAATTGACATTGACAATGTCAACCATTGATATTGAAAACATGTATTTAACGCCAAGGATTAACCTTGACCACAAATAATACACCATATCTATAGAAAAAATGCAAATCACACCAACATTTTCATTCAAATATTATGCAAAAAGTGAAAGATAGTGAGGTCTAAATAAAAGAAAATGAACATCTACATTATTTATATCTTACATAAAAAATAATTGAAACTTCAACTCCTAAAATTCACTATCACTGTGATGCTTGAAATTTTTGGAGATGTGCAAAAGATTTTGAAACATCCAGCATTTAGAGTGGACACTCCAACCTAAATCTTTTACATAATTTACAACTAACTTTGAAAGCCTACACACTCATTTTCTAATCTATGGAAAGAGAGACTAACCACATAAAACATACTTCTTTACATGAAATATTTGCTTCATGTTTATTGCCAAAATGAAGTCAATTTATCATCGGAGTTGGTTAGCTGTTCTACGAAATGGTTTTTTTTCGCCCAAATCCGGGGATATAAATTTACAAAATCCATTTCTAAATGTAGAAATGGATTCAGCATGCTGAAAAACTCTCAAGGCACTCTGATTTTACAGAAATAATCACTTAAATCTACAAATCCAACAATTTCACTCTGATTTTACAGAAATAATCACTTAAATCTACAAATCCAACAATTTCTTGCCTAATTTCAACAAATATCCCCGAAAAAAATTTTAATTTCCTAGAATCTTTAACCTACTGCTTATATATCACGATCTATAGTTTCATGTTTATTGCCAAAATGAAGTCAATTTATACATAACGATTTTATAGTTTCAAACTAGACATGAGATATATCAATCATTGTCAATACTATGCCCACTCTGCCAATGGTGTTTATGTACATTAATCCAATCTAGGTTTTTAACTAATTTAGATCATAATATAGTTGCTGCAAGATCAAATATCTAAACAAAAGCAACAATGGTATAAACAAAAGCAACAGTGGTATACTGGAATGCAAAATCTTAGATGATCTTCATAATGCAAAATTTTAGGTTATCTTCCTAATATAAAATTATGATTGGTTTCCATTTCCCAAAAATAAGCAAAATTTCACTTTCAGACTATAAGTTTCGCCATCCCAATGAAAAAACAACAGTTACGTTTGAGCATTTAAAAATACCAGTGATGACTTTCTTTTAAGTAAACTGAAAATTTCTCAATACAGCTTCACATAAAAAAAAATCCATCTCGTCTCTTTCCCAGATTCCATTAGGCGTTCACTTTCTCCAGTTTAGGCGTCCAAGAACCAATAAGCTCACTCCTTACTGGTATTAATCTGCGGCATCAATGAAACAAACAATCCGAGTCATCGCAAGCTCATCGCTGACGTGGATCTGAAAAAGTTCGAGACTTTGTTTCTCCGTCTGCATCAACTGTCATGCCATCTTAACCCTTCGACTATCAACTGAATCTCGTCCTTCGTTTAATTTAAAAAGAAAAACCGATTAGAGAATATCTACCTTACAGTGGAGAGATAGACTCTATCATTAAAAGAACGAAATAACCCGATTATTGAGGATAGAATTAATCTTCAAAATGATTTTTTGAAACTTGACAATCATAACTATACAATATTACAATTTATCTTCTGATATATGTCTACTGATCGCAGAGAATTGCAAGCTTTTCACTGCTGTAGTAGTGAATCATTGTTGTAGAATAATAGATCATTCAATTCTGTTGAGAATCCGTAGGCTCCCATGTTGTTGTTTTCGACGTTGAAGGTATTCATCCACGCTGATTCATAGTTTTTCCCTTCAGGCCAGGGGGATCCAGGAGAAAACTGTGAATTATTATTTTGGACGAATGCTGCTGGTGGCTGTTCTTGTTTGATATGATTCTTCAATATATGCCTTGGATATAGATGTACGGGAGAGGGTGATGTCCCACAGGAAATCTGGCTTGCAGCATCCGAGGTATATTGATTATGAGCGTTGACATGCTGCATTAGTGAGGAGTTAAAGCAGTTGGATGCCTGTATTGGGGAGCTGCTACTGATCATAGTCATGTTGTTGTTTGAATGATGACCAACCACAGTTCCTTCAGGCCATTGGAGCAACTTCCTCCGACTGAAATTATGGTCAGACAACTCCTGATCAAGCTGGACTTGCTGAGGATTCAGGGGAAATATAGCCGTTTCTGAACTTAAACTGGATCCAGTAATTATTGAACCACAATTTTGCTCCAACTTCTGAGAGATTATTCCAGGGAAGAAGTTAGAGTAAGCGACATCCATATCGATATTCAGATGATGAGCTTGCTGTGGCCCATAGATGTTTGAGCTTGAAATGGCCTCTGACGTAGCATAGCTTTGCACTTCGTTGCTTTCTTGTTTTGCTGCAGCAAGTCGATGGGTTTGATGATCCTTGCTTTTCCCGAGAAGTTTCTTCTTCAGCCTTGTGTTCCAGTGGTTTTTTATATCATTATCTGTTCTCCCTGGCAACCGGGCTGCAATCATAGACCACCTGCACAAAGCATGCGAGAAGTCCCGGGTCAGGTGTTATGGACCAATCAATAACTATAAAAACATTTTACACATGAATAAACTGTTTATCTTTTTATCTCTGAACTCTTAGGCTGGCTGATTGTAGACTGTACCTGCTACCGATACTGAGATAGAGGCTACAAATGATGTTATCTTCTTCTTCGGAGAAACCTCCGTGCTTTAGATTCGGCCTTAGGTAGTTTAACCATCTAAGTCTACAGCTTTTTCCGCACCTTCTCAAACCTGTATTCAGAGAGAACAATGATCAGAACAAGAAAGCCTGCAAAAAACTCATATTTTAACAGTGAAGTGATAGAAATACACTAAAGATAACAGTCCTCAATTTAATGGCGTGATCTCTTACTCTACCACTAAGGCCAGTATTTCTCATAAACCTAAAGCTGTATTGTATCTAACAAAACAGGTGATTATTAACACAGTACCTCGTCCTGAGAACTGGTTCAAAGTATTTAATTACAGAAATGGATTCTCTCGTATCAATCAAATGCGATCAATCCAGTAAAAGCCAAGCGCCAAACAAAATTAGGGGATTATAAATGCAAATGCTAAAAATATCCATCACTTCCATTAACCACCAAAACACAATATCTAAAATCATAAGCCAAACCCTAGAAGCATTCTTCGTCTCGTGGATATAAGAGTAATTTTATTGACATCAATACGGAACCTAGAGACCTAGGAACATTAATAAGCGATTATATATGTGAAATACTAATGTCAGAAACCTTGTCTATATCTCTAAAAACAACTCTTAAGATCTTCTGAACGACACAGGTATAATGATCGGATAGATATACAGAACTTCTGGGAGTTACATCAGACGATGGTGACCTACAAGAATGCTTCTATGGCCCTGGAATATTAAACCCTACTGTTAGAAAACTGAAAAGAAGTAAAACTTAAAGACAAATTATATGATATCTGGATGAATTCATTGATATATGAAGGACAACATACCAACTTTCTGGGGTAGAGAAATCCAGTTGGCTCCAGTGCCATACTTTTCTATATATTCCTTCAGTTTCGAGTCCTCTTCAGGAGACCATGGCCCTCTCTTCACATTATCTTTGTCGCAACAAGGGGCTCTTCCCATATTTTCAGATTACTTCCAGAAATTCGACTTGGGTCGGTCGGGGTCGGTCGGGATAAGTAAAGGGAACTGAAGAGAAGGGTTGTTTAGTAGTAGATCCAGCTACAACAAGCTCAAGGTATTGAATATTCTGAGACCTACTAGGTTTCAATTGCACGGGCCTGGGCGTTTCTCAGTACCAGGACGCTGAGAGGAACAGTTCCGTTTATATTAGTACTGTCTCATAAGGCCACTGTACACAATACGGCCTGGTCCCCAAATGGTCTGAATCTCAAAAGGATTAGATGTTCTACCTGCTAAGTTCCTTGAACAAAACCTGAGTAGGGCCTGAAATATAGCATGAGATCTTTAATTCTTCTGATAAAACAGATGGACAAACAGCAGACATGAATATGAAGAAATGAGAGGTTCATAAAAACATATATAGAGTGACGAAGGAGATTCGGCCCTATGGATTAGAGTCTTCCCTTACTGCCGAGATAGCAATCCAAGCGAGAAATTTGTGTACTTTGTGCTTGTCCTTCTCATTGTGGAATCTATGCCAATAACATGCCATGCACCAATTATATATAATGATAAGAATATATTAGGGTTTGAAGTAAGTGGGGTGCAACGATGGTCGTCAGTCCCATTGACTTGACAGTTTTGATTTTTCAAACATCCGCTGTCCGACGCTTCTTGGGCAGCAACTATCAACGCACGGTCCACTCATAATCGAAACAAAAAACGAAACACGACCTAATGCTATTGAAGGGGTCAACGCACTAGGAAACCGAGCCCTAAGACCAGAAATTTTCTCACTTTTCCTTACACACGGCTCCCGGAAAAATAACCAGAGGGGAGTGGGCTAACTAGAGAGCAAGTTTTTAGGCGGTGATAATCGCTATTTTAAATTTTTGGTAAATCTAAAATTTTGATGGATTTTTTGAGTATTTGGATTGGTTTAAAATGGGGCAAAATCTGTAAAGTAAGATTTTGAAATGTATGGAATTTTGATCCATGCAAAACTCAAGTTACCCCTGAAAATCTGACCAGATTCAGACCCATCTTTTTGACTAAAAAACTGATCTGTTTTTAAATTTTTGGTCAATCTAAAATTTTGATGGATTTTTTGAGCATTTGGATTGGTTTAAAAAGGGACAAAACCTCTAAGGTAAGGTTAAGGGGTGCAAACTATGGGATCCTACTACCCACAAAATCATCATGGAAAGAGATGCAGTTTTTGATGAATCTTCTTTTATAAAATCAAACATAGTAAAAGATGAAAGGTTCAAAGCATGACTGGTAGCAGAAGGGGATTTGGAAGGTATTGATTTCCATGAAATTTTCTCGCTAGTTGTTAAAATCTTGTTTTTATTTCATGTTGTGTTAGCACTAGTTGTGTTAGTACAACTAGATGTTAAAAAAATTTTACATGGAGTTTTTTTGGATAAGAGGATGTATATGGAACAACCAGAACGGTTAGTTCATAATCACAACAGAAAATTTGTTTGCAAACTCAAGAATCATTGTATGGCCTGAAGCATGCCAAGAAAATGGTACAAGATGTTTGATTCCTTCATGGTGAGCCAAATTTTACAAGAAGTGAGTATAACCATTGTGTTTATGGTGTATTCATTATCTTGGTGTTATATGTTATGCTTGTTGCAAGCACAAGCATGGTTGAGATCAATAGGTTGGCTTAGTGGGTTAGGACATTGTTATGAAGGATCTGGGAGTAGCAAAATAAATCTTGGGCATGGAAATACGCATATACAGGAAGGATGGTAAACTTGGTTATCACAACAAAAGTATGTGGTGAAAATACTCAGGAAATTCGGTATGAATAATGTGAAACTGTAAAATCCCTTTGGATTTCCATTGTAAGTGCTCTTCAGGTTTATGTCCTAACTGATCAAGAAGAAAAAGGTTATATGTCTCGAGTATTATATGTTAGTACGAAGTTTGATGATTGTGATGGGAAATGGTCAGCATTTCACATGCACTTGGTGTTGTCAGTAGACACATGGAAAAACCAAGTAAAGAACATGGATATGGGTGCTTCAAACAAAGAAGCGCAAGTATCACCTAAAATGATTGCAATGATTTAGTCTATGGTTATGATTCATGAGATTTGGACAAGAGGAGGCCTACCTCACGTTATGTCTTGCAAGAAGGCAAGGATCTATTGGCTAAGTTTGGACAAGTACATGATGTGGTGTTCCATGGTGGTTAAAGTGTCAAGTGCATTTGACTAATAGTCTAGTGTATCAAAATGGGACAAGTGCATCAGTGTATTAGACAGGTTACTGATGGAGGAAGAATGGTCATACTGGAGCGAGTTGTGTAGACATGTTCACGTAACAATATTGTTAGAGAAGTTGTGGAGTTGTGATGGTGTTTGGCTTCTCTTGTCTTGCAGGAAACGTGATGAATTAATTAAGGGAATGATACATCAGGTAAATTGTTGTCAATGTGGAGATTGTTGGAAACATGCCAACGAATTTCCCATGTGCTCATATACACATGCATGCAACTATATTAGGAATGTGCACACATGCACTCTTTTGTGAACATATTTTGTAACTCGTGGATCTAATTATAACCCGCTAGTCTAATTATTTGAGAGATGCTATATATACGAGCATACCCATAGAGGTGAGAGGGCAATGTGTGTAGAGTGTGTAAGCAAGACACAATACTGTGAAGTGCAATGTGTATGTGAGGAGAGGATGGTTGTATGCATGTGCTCACTATTGTAATTCTCCCTTATAAGAATACCGATTATCATTAATTGTGTTTTTTTCTCCATTTAATAAGAATAAGAATACCGATTATTCTCCATTTAATCTTAGTTTTATATTCTTTATTATTAATAGTAAAATCTTATTAAGTTTATGCTTCCGCTACCTAACACTACCCTTATTTACAAGAAACGGATTACAATGATACTCCAAAAACTTTTTTACATCAAACATGAATATCTAATTTAAGGTGCAACCATGGTCGTCAATCCCATTGACTTGACATCTTCTTTTATCTTTACGCAATCTTGACTTTTCAAACATCCGCTGTCCAACGCTTCTTGGGCAGCAACCATCAACGTACGGTCCACTCATAATCGAAACACGACCTAATGTTATTGAGGGGTCAACGCAGTAGGAAACGAACCCTATGACCAGAAGTTTTCTCACTTTTCCTTACACACGGCTCCCGGAAAAATAGCCAGAGGTGCCTTTTTCCCATTTTTGCATATTAAAAAAATACTTGTCTGCTACCATGATTTAGTCTTCATTACCCTTAATTTTGCGTTTTTCGAAAAACATTTTCGAATTTTTATTATCCACCGTTTTATTTTTAAGATTTTAATGTTTGAATTTTACACGTATTTGAGTAAATGGAAAATTTAAAGAAATAGGGTATGTATACTTTAGTAAACTTTACTAATCAAATCGTTGAACTAAAGAAATTCCTTATCCCACAATCAAAAGGATCTCATGCACCAATTTAATATCTAACTTAACCATGACCTTAAAAATGAATTATTATTATTATATAATCTTGTTTGAAATATTTTCAAACTTAAAATATATATATATATAGTAGATACTGTATTTATTGCATTTTAAACCTTCCACATGGAGAATAGAATATCGAACATTTAAAAAGTAACTTCTAATTCACTTAGGTGTACTAACTCCATGCCCAGTAAAGTGTATTTATTGGGCATAAATCTGTGTTTAATCATTGACTCCATGTTCATCAGAATTAAAAAGTAACTTCCAACTCACTTAACGTGTACCAACTTTATGCTTATTGAAGTGATGGGAGTGGTTTGTGTTTATAGGCATTTATATTAAGTTTCGGAGTGGTTTGTGTTTATTAGGCTTCTCTATTAACTTCGGGGTGGCGTGTGTTTATTGGGTTTGATTTATCAAATTAATATTTAAATGTAATTTTGTGGTTGTAGGGTTTTTCTATTTACATGGAGTTCACATAGTTTGATATTTAAAAAATATTAATAATAAATGAAATATTTCAATATTTACTATAAATAAAATATTTTAATGTATATTTTAATAAAATATTTAATATCAACTATAAAGTAATTATAAGTAAAAAAATATTTTTATTTTTTATAAGGGAGATTGTCATTTTTGTAGTGTTCAACAAAGAATTGACATGTGGTACAACTTGAGTGAATCTAATGATTAAGAATATGTGTTTCCTCCTAATAAGTCACAACTTCGAATCTAGAGGGGTATACCTCTATAAACTTTAGGAGTCAAATTAAAATGTTATTATTATTGTTATATAAAGAACCAAGGGATTTAGATATATAGTGGTCTTTGAGTTACTAAATTTTACATTTTGATTCTAATTTCATGTTATTATCATGATTATTACAATTTATTAAGTTAATATTAGTTTATTGAACTTTTTAAAGTCAAATTAATTACTTTGATTCATCACTTTGTTTCTATGGTGAAACAACTTGGAAACAAAATTTTCTAGATGTCTTTGATTCTTATTGGTTAAGTAGCTATGGAGATTGGTGTTATTACAAATGTTATGAAAATTGGATCTAATGTCTATGCATGCCAAACATTCTAAGACAAAGTGATGTTCATCCTTTATACAAATTTAATTTTGTTCATGATTTATGAACCACAATTTCTTATTATGAAGCTCAAGAGACTTGGTTTTATCTTCAAAGTGTTTATTTCCTTTCTTTGAGTTCCCAACAACAAAGATATAGTTTTGATATTCTAACTTGAGATTGATGAGTTCATTCTCATATATCCTTGTAGTATACCAACCTTCTCTTACTCCTAGTCTTTGTATTGCTCCATTTTTCTCTTTAAAATTATTTATGTCTATACCTTTTAATAGAATTGATATATTTAAGGGCTCTATTATCGCTTAGTGATTTAAGCAACAAACTACATATCTAGTCTAAATTATTTTGAGCTTTGAGTGGCTTTTGTTAATGTTTGAAGCAGTGATAGGGAACTCTCATTCTACATCTCTAGTTCAAATTATTTTGAGCCTTGAATGGTTTTGCTAATGTTTAAAGTAGTGATGATCTAGGTGGATATTGGTGGCCACCCACCTATTCCAAATGGCTCCTCTTGATAGTTTTTAGTTCATTACATCCTTTTGTATGTTTATGTAATTGTGGGTTCTACACTTCTGGGGATATTTGAATCCCTACGCATATTCCAAGAGGAGACTAGTGGTCTCCCACTTAATCCAACTAGTTTGTTTTGGATGTCTTCATGTCAGCACATCTTTATGTAGTTCTAGGGTTGTTTTGGGGCCCTAAACAATGTTTTTTTTGGCTTACCACAGTCAAACTATAGATAGAGTTAGAGTTTGACGACGTAATGTATAGTTCTCAAAAAGACCTTTCCAACAGGCTATCACGCGCCTAAAACAAAGGTCGTATGCAAAAGTTACAACCCCGAGAAGTTGAGGTACCAACTTACCCATAGGGGCCCACATGACTTTTGGCGTTTCATCTCCTAGGGTTAGGTTTTTGAATGTCTAGGGTTTTGGAATTTATGAGTAATATTAAAAAGACCTCATGTAATCATTATGTTCAGATGGATGCACGTAGCAGCCACATCTCTTCTCATAGATAACTACCACTATCCGAACAAGTTGCTTCAGTTATGCAGTTTTACAAATTAAGCCTATTTCATTTATTCAATAGAAGATATTGTTCATTGGATATCTGTGTTTTTTTCTATATCTCTGTGTTTATTGTATTCAATGTGTTAATCAATTTGTTATGCTCCTAAATCCAGATCAAGTAATAGGAAACTCACATTCTTCATATTAATAAGCATATTCTTATACAAAGTTTTTCATTATCCATTAATTTTTTTATAACACTAAGTTTAGGTTGTAATGAAAATTTATTCCAAAATGATTATAAAATTGACTTCTTGCAAGATGTTATTATCATACATAAAATCACGGTGTATGGTTTTCTTACCTTTGTTTTATCCATACATGATATAAACAAAGTTAACTAATTAAAAAAATAAACCTACTAAACAAAGTCAACTAATTAAAAAAAACTAATTAAAGTCGACTAATTTATGTAACCTACTAATTAAAGTCAATTAATTAAAGAAACCTACTAAAAAAGTCAACTAATTAAAAAAAATAATTTAGATACAACATATATAAAAAAAATTATATATAATGAAATTTATATTTGATTTTTAATTATTCTCAATGTTTAATAATGATCCGTATTTTACTAGTAGAACGAAATAAATATACAAATTCATATGAACACACATATACATTAAACAATAACAAAGATACAGTAAAACTTGGCTTCTATTCCATAAAAAAATATGTTGAAATTGTAAAATGCAGACTAAAACAAGCTTGCTAGAATGGTGGCGGCTTATCTCTGAGAAAAGATGTGACGATTGCGTGTTGGAAACATGCCAACAAATTTCTCACGTGGTCACATATACATGCATGCAATTATATTAGGAATGTGCATGCATGCACTCTTTTGTGAACATATTGTGTAATTGGTGGATCTAATTATAATCAATTAGTCTAACTGTTTGAGAAATGTTATATATACGAGCATACTCATAGAGGTGAGAGGGAAATGTGTGTAGAGTGTGTGAGAAAGACACAATACTGTGGAGTGTGTTGTGTATGTAAGGAGAGGATGGTTGTATGCCTATGTTGGCTATTGTAATTCTCCCTTGAATAATAAGAATATCAATTATCATTGCCCGTGGTTTTTTCCCGTATTGGGTTTCCACGTAAATCACCATGTCAATTGTGTGATTGTTGCTATGTTGTGTTTGGTTTGATGTTCTCATTTTTATGCTCTGTTTATGCTTTGCTTTGCTTCTATTGCCCAACAAGTGGTATTAGAGCATAAGGTGAGGAAGACTTTGCATAAGTGAACTAGATTTGCAGGGTAATTTCTATGAAACAAGGTAATTTATGTGAAACAGGGTGAAAGCGATTTCTATTTTTGGACGCTTTTTTGGTAAGGTAACCTGCCTGTTGCACTGCAAGTGTGACCAGAAAAGGAAGTGGTGAGCCCAAGAGAATTATTTAAAGATCGGGTGGCAAACAGTGAAGGGAGTGATAGCCATCTAAGTGATCTCAGTGGAAAGTCATTTTTCTTCATATGAACACAAGTTTTGGAAAGTCGTTGATCACATCTTTTCTTGGTACGATACCCGGTGGAAGTCGTGGTGTATCACCTATTTTGTGCACAAAACTCCACGTAGATTCATAAAGCATGAGAGTTCTAAGTTTGAGGTGGAGAAATTAGCGGCAAGAATAGCTTTGAGCTATGGAAGCTTAAGATATAAGATCTTCTCGTACAACAAGGAAACAACAAAAGCGATGATGGTTGAGTCACCCTGAAATAATAAAAAAAAATGCATTTACTTTGGAGTTGTAAAAATTATTGATTGCATGAAAATGGGCATATGCCTATAAGACTTGGATAGGCATGCGTACCCTTGGACGGGCCTTGGTTTATCAGGTCACCTATGAAAATTATAGACGTAGATTTAGGTAGATTGAATATGTGGGGGGGAATGTGTGTTGGGTTAACCTTGACTTGGTGAAAGAGTTAATGAGTTAAATATGTTTTTAGGTCAAAGCAGGTGGTT
>CBVK0100410590.1:0-12428 GCA_900067695.1 Picea abies | reverse complement strand
GTTTGTATTAACACATAATATATGTGTTATGTTATATACCGTGGGTCGGGGCTTGGCCCCGACCCCCCCCCCTTTCAAACAATACGTATATCCAACCTTAAATAAAAGCCCGTCCACACTATTCACAAGGAATAATGGTGGGACTATTGGTTAGCAGAGTTGTATTAAAGTTTACATAGTGGGGGGAGGTCCCGGGTTCAAACCCGCGGACTCCCAACAACATTTTGCATACCATATTGAACCAAACAAATGGGGACACATGGCACCCATGTATTGGGCCATGTGTCTCCTCCTTATTCGCCTGCAATCGGACACGTGTCAACTTTCCATTGGACAACAATCAACCAATAAGGATGTGCCAACAACCAACCAATCGATGAGGGACTCCCAACAATGTTTTGCATACCATATGAACCAAACAAATGGGGACATGTGGCACCCAGGAATTGGGCCACGTGTCTCTTCCTTATTCGCCTGCAATTGGACACGTGTCAACTTCCCACTGGACAATAATCAACCAATAAGAATGTGCCAACGAACAACCAATCAATGAGTGCCACATCATCATGATGGTACGGCCCTCCACGTGGCCGTACGGACTGTACGAACAGGTACAGTCAACATCCCTTTTGACCTGTTTGACTTGGCGATAAAATCGCGATATCTCCTCCATACGGACTCCATTTGCGAAAATAAATATACCTCCGGAATCAGGAAAACGAGACGGACGCAATGGCACTGGTTTCGTCTCAATCTGAGCACTTTGAAAATTGAGCAAATTTTGATCCCCTGATCAGAAAGGCAGTCACCAGATCCCGAAGACAGGGAGGTGCGAAGAAGAGGTAGGCCAGCAGGAAATCCAGAAATGGAGCGGCAGATGAGAGATCTCTGAGCAAGGCTCGAGGAGATGGAAACAACTCAAAGACGCAAAGTTGGTGTAGGGGATCTCAGTGATTCCGAAGTTGAAGAGGAAGCTGAACATGAAGAAGGGGTCACAGAAGAGGATGCATCAACCAAGCAGTTGATTAAAGCTATCGCCAGGATGGGTGCGAAGGAGAAAATGGAAATTCCAGTATACGAGGGAAATCTAGATGCAGAAGAGCTATTGGACTGGATCCGAGCTTTTGACACCTACTTCAATTATGAGGATATCGAAGAAGACAAGAAATTCAAGCATGCTATTACGTGCTTTAAGGGACATGTAACATTGTGGTGGGACGAGCTACAAGCTGACAGACACTACAAAGGCAAGCAAAAGATCAAGAGTTGGGATCGGATGATCGCAAAGATGAAAGCGAAGTTCATCCTGAAAGATTATCAAATCACTCTGTTCATGCGAATGCAGAACCTGAGACAGAAACTGATGATAGTGAAAGAATACACTGAAGAATTCTATCGACTGAACATCAGAGAAGGTCATCACGAAAGCAATGATGAAAAGGTCGCAAGATATCTGAATGGTCTGAGATACGACATTCAGGATGAATTAAGCATGCTAACCATCTGAACAGTGGAAGATGCTTACCAAATGGATTTGAAATCTGAGGAGAAGTTGAGCCATAAGAAAGGTCAGCGAGGGTGAGGTGTAAGTCAGCCCAGAGGTAAGACAGTTGCCCAAGATAAATATGATAAGCCCAAGGAGGAATGGAGGAAACCTCAGGGTAGAGTAGAAAAAGGTGGTACCTCACAGAAAGGACCATACATGGAACAAAGAGGACAGCAAAACGATCAGCGAGGAGATTATGCTGACGCAAACGCTCTTCCTTGTACTAGAGGTCGAGGTAGAGGAAGAGGTGGAGTAATCATGTGCTTCACATGTGGAAAGAATGGGCACAAGTCATTTGAGTGTCCAGAGAAAAAGAAAGATACAAGAGAAGATCACATCGCTGAAGCACAAAAGCGTGATGCTGAGGCGGAAGATCACTTGGGATGCATAAAATCCTTTTGACACCTGAGAAGGAGGTGGAGGATACAGTGCAGAGAAGTCGACTGTTTAGAACCACATGCAAGACCAAGGACAGGAAATGCAAGGTCATTGTGGATAGCAGAAGCACTGACAATCTCGTTTCAACCGAGATGGTGGAAAAGTTGGAGCTGAAGACAACTGATCACCTGAGTCCATACAAAGTATCATGGCTACAGAAGGGACATTAGGTGAGTGTCACCAAACAATGCTTGGTTGAGTTCAAAATAGGGGGATATAATGATAAAATATTGTGTGATGTTATTCCCATGGACGTATGTCTTTTGTTGTTGGGTAGACCATGGCAATATGACAGAAATGTGGTTCATGATGGGAGAATGAACACATACACTCTGGAAAAGGATGGGAGGACACACAGGTTGCTTCCGATAAAGGATAAGGAGGTAAATCTGGAAGTAAACAACACAATACTTCTCATGAGTGGGAAGGATCTTCTTACAGAGATGGAGAAGAAAGAAGATCCACAATTCTTTGTTGTCAGAAAACCGAGAATTGTTCTGACTAGCAAAAGAGTGGATGACTTACCATAAGAGATTCAGGAACTCTTGGAAGAGTTCGCTGACATCATCATGGACGAATTACCTCATTCGTTGCCACCGACGAGGAGTGTGAGTCACCACATAGACCTCATACCAGGAGCGAGTTTGCCAAACAAAGCTGCGTACAGGTTGACACCACAGGAAAATGAGGAGGTTAAGAACCAGGTCCAGGATTTATTGGACAAAGGATTAGTCAGAGAAAGCTTGAGTCCATGTGATGTTCCAAAAGTGCTCAGTCCGAAGAAAGATGGAGGCTAGAGAATGTGTACAGACTCTAGAGAAATCAACAAGATAACCATCAGGTACAGGTTTCCACTGCCAAGAATGGATGATCTGATGGATTGCCTGAGTGGGGCAAATTATTTTTCAAAGATTGATATGAAGAGCGGATATCACCAGATTCGCATGAGGGAAGGTGATGAGTGGATGACAACATTCAAGACAAATGAAGGTTTGTACGAATGGCTGGTCATGCTGTTTGGTTTGAAAAATGCGCCAAGCACTTTTATGAGACTGATGAATGAAGTCCTGAAAGAATTCATCGGGAAGTTTGTAGTCGTATATCTAGACGATATACTTATCTTCAGCAAGACAAAGGATGAACATTTGAAGCATTTGGCTATTGTGATGAGGAAGCTACAATAGGAGAAACTGTTGATAAATATGAAGAAGTCCTCATTCATGAAGACAGAGCTCATTTATTTGGGTTTTGTTATCTCAACGAATGAGTTGAAAATGGATCCGAGTAAGGTGGAAGTGATAAATAATTGGCCATCACCGAGAAATGTTTTCGAGGTGAGGAGTTTCCATGGTTTGGCTAGTTTCTACCGAAAGTTCTTCAGGAATTTCAATGGAATTAGCGCAGAAATGATGGATACGGTGAAGAAGAGGCATAAGATTTTTCATTGGACAGCCGAGGCTGAGAAGAGCTTCAATCTATTGAAGCGGAAGGTCACAGCGCAACCAGTGTTGGTGTTGCCGGATTTCAAGAAGACATTTCAGGTGAAATATGATGCAAGTGGATATGCCATAGGAGCGGTCTTGAGTCAGGAAGACAGACCAATGGCATATTTCAGTGAGAAGCTAGATGAAGCAAAGCTGAAATAATCCACGTATGATAAGGAATTTTATGCTATCATACAGGCGCTGAAGAAGTGGAGGCATTACTTGATCCCAAAAGAATTTGTATTATACAGTGATAATCATGCATTGCAGTTTGTGAGTCAATAGGATAAGTTGAATCAAAAGCATGAAAAATGGGTAGAGTACATGCAGAATTTCACGTTTGTGATTAAGCATATCACAGGTATTGCTAACAAAGTGGCTGATGCTTTGAGCATGAAATGTTTGTTGTTGTAGGAGTTCAGAGTCAAAACATTGGGTTTTGAGAATCTGAAGGACATATACGCCGGAGATGCAGACTTCGGAGAAGCATATGAAGCAGCTGAGAATCCCGTTCTCAGGGATCGAAGCCCATGGATAGACTACCTGATCCAGGAGGGATTACTGTTCAGGGGCAATTAGTTATGCATTCCGAATTGCTCCATGAGGGAGAACCTGCTAAAAGAAAAACACGGCGGAGACTTAGCAGGTCACTTTGGTCACGACAAGACATTCGCAAGGTTAAGCGAATCGTATTTTTGGCCAGGCATGCGAGCAGATGTCAAGAGGTTTGTTGACAGGTGTCGAATTTGTCAGCATTCGAAAGGGAGAAAACAGAATGCAGGTCTTTATCAGCCATTGCCCATACTAGAGAGGCCATGGGAGGCGATCAGCATGGACTTTGTATTAGGATTGCCGAGGACGCAGAGAGGGGTTGATTCCATCTTTGTGGTGGTTGACAGGTTTTCAAAGATGGCACATTTTATTCCGTGTCAGAAGACCAACGATGCGACTCACATCGCGAATTTGTTTTTCAAGGAGGTCATTCGACTCCATGGATTGCCGAAAAGTATAGTTTCGGACAGGGATACAAAATTCATAGGGCATTTTTGGAGGACGCTATGGAAGAAGCTAGGAACTAACTTGGCGTTTAGTTCTGCTTATCACCTGTAGATAGACGGACATACATAAGTGGTCAACAAAAGTCTGGGATATTTATTAAGAAGCCTGGTGACATAACACCATAGCAGCTGGGACAACATATTGCCACAAGAAGAGTTTGCATACAATGATTCGGTGAATTGGAGTACAGGTAGAAGTCCATTTCAAATTGTGTATGGGACACAACCGATGGGAGTTTCTGAACTTAGGGAGTCAGAAAAGACTACGACTAGTAGCGCTAGTGTAGAAGAATTTGCTGAAGCGATGAAAGAACTTCACAGCAAGGTGAAGCAACGACTGATTGACTCAAATCAAGAGTACAAGCACATAGCAGATCAACATCGGAGACAACTTCAGTTCGAAGTTGTAGATCTAGTTCTAGCACATCTGAGGAAGGAAAGTTTCCCAAGGGGAACATACAATAAATTAAATATGAAGAAGATCGGACCCTGCAAAGTCCTGAAGAAATTTGGAGAGAACGCTTATGAAATTGAGTTGCCGGATGGCATCGGGATATCTCCGATATTTAATGTTTTGGATTTATACCCATACAGGGTTGGAGAAAAAGAGACTGGCACTGAGGAACCAGTGATCCAGTGGATGAAACAATTGCCAGTTGTAAAGAAACCGCAGATGGAGTGCATACTGGACAAGCGAGTGGCTAAGAAAACCAGGCGAAAGCAGTATTTTGAGTATCTAGTCAAGTGGAAGAACCACCCAGTGGAGGATGCCAGCTGGGAAAGCGAAGAAGTGATACAAAAGCATGGACAGACCGTGCAAGAGCTCATGGACAGGAGCCCATGAAAGTTTTCAAGCCGAGGAGTATGATGCAGGAGCATCGCCAACTCATCAAGTGAGCCAGTGCAAGAGTAGAAAAGACAGCTGGACAGCGCCAGCACAAATTTTGAAACACCTTGATATTTATTGCGCCAAACATTAATGTGTGGATTTAATGAAGCGCACTTTGTATATTGTAGTGGACCTTGAGCGGATAGCTCTCGTCCTTAGGTAGTTGAGGCATTTAATAGATTTAATGCTGATAGATAGAAATTTAATTGTAGATTTGATAGCTTTAGAGCTTGAGAGGGAAACGGGATATAGAAACCCTCCTTTGTACATTGTATTAGGATTCATAAGTAGAAGAGACGAGCAAGCAAAGAGTTGTATGAAGAACACCCATGTACAGATTGAATTAATAGAAGAAAGAGTTGATTCAAATTCATGGTTATGTGTTATTTTTATGTGTGTTGACATTATGCTCATGAATGTTTGCTTCTCGTCATACATTTTCTTTTATATGTTGTGTATGTGATTTCATGGTTAATTTGAAGTCTGTGAGAATGAGGAGTTAGTTTCAATTGTTTCTCTATCTTGAACCAAAGAATTCCTGCAAGGAGTGTAGTTGAATTTGTCCACAAGGAGTGCATGACTGCAGGGTTCAAGTTGGGATAACTTTTGTTCTAAGTTCTCAGAAGTGCAAAGTTGGCACCGGAGCCTTGCAAGGCGTGTGCAAGCTAGACAAAATCTCAGAGTTGCAATTCTGAGGAAAGGGATTGAAAGATTTCTGCTGCAGAAGTGCGCAGGATCAAAAGCTTCATCACTTAGTCGTGTTTGAAGATTTTCCGCAAGGGGTACGTGCAAGAGCTTCTTCCTGAGGGGATTGAAGTCATCGAAGCTCAAGAAGGATAGACCTTTGAGTTCGTCGAAGGGCAGAGTAAACAACTTGTGCTTGGAAGGCTTGCTAGGAAAGTTGCAGGTTTGCACGCAAGGTGACAAGTTCTATGGAAGAACGGCTCGTCATTTTGTGGATTTGATAAGGAAGAAACAGACGAACGAAATTCTCCGGGGAGATTTCGCGAGGCTCCAAGGACCATTGAATCTTGTGGAGGTGCGGGAAGGCCATAGCGCAAGAATGGAAGAAGTTTGAAGCTCGGAAGAATAAGAGTCGTCGATCGGGATTACGAGGAGCGTAGGTTCTACTCGTAGATCGAGTATCGGGCCATCGTGAGAGAAGAGCGGAAGACTAGGCAGTGGGAGTCGCGATAGTGCGAGAAGCGAAGTCTCGACGATAGCGTGGATAGTGTGGCCACGGCAAGGTGATGTGACAGGTGACGTGGGATATTGGCACTTCGGCATCTCGGGCATCGGGAGCCGACAGGAAGATTGATTGACCTCAAGAGTAGAGAAGTCACGAGGGTGCGAGATCGCGAGTTTCGGCATCTCGCGTATCAGAGGTTGGAAACTCAAGCACTTGGAATTGCAAGTAGCGAGTAGCGATAGAGAGAAGTCCCGATAGGACAACGGGAGGAATACAACGATTGACCGACACATCGGGTCTCGAGAAGTCGAGAGTATATTGAACATACGTGAACTCGCAAAGCCGTGAAGTTCCGATCCTCCGACGGAAAAGGAGAGGCTCACGCGTGAAGTGAATTGTGGGTGCAGATTTCCTAAAAGGGAAGTAGAAGAGTGATCTAGCTCTTTGGGCCAAGGGAAGAGAAGGTTCTGGTGAGGGCGATCGTACACCAAGGAGTGGGGTCGGTTACTACCAAATAGTGTGTGGCCCCTTTGCAGCTCGGGGGGCTAAGGGGGGAAGCAGAGTACCCCTAGCATTGGATGGGAGGTACCGGTGAGGTCGCGATGGTCAACGAGAAGGAGCGGCACAGAGCACAAGCACAGGATAGCGTCTTCGAGTTATTTGTCATAGGTCACAGGTACGAAAGCGCGTTTGTTGTTTAAGAATAAAAGAAAAATTGTTAAATTTTGTATATGAATCCTTATGATGACGATTGAGGTGTTGAGTTTGGATCATCCCGCTTCCTTGTTGTTGTTTTCTGCACCTAGACTGTTGTAACCCCTGGGATCCTTTCGATGAGTTATCCTTGGCTCTAGCATTCTCTATCTATTGGCTGCAATTTCTTATTGGTGTTATTTATAGTAAAAGATGAAATTTTAGTCTGCAAACCTTGTACCTTGGTAATGTAAACGATATAATTTAAGTTTGTGTTTGTTTTAAAAATAAATAAATAAATAAATAAATTTTTAGGCGCACTGGATTGGAATACGAGGGGATTCTCTTCCTAGTTTTTGTTGGTTGAAATTCGGGCAAATTTAATTCAATGATTTTATCCAGGAAAAGTTATGATTATATCCTGGTAATTAGATGACTTTTCCCGGCCATTTAATTCAGTCAAAGATTGATTTCAGTCTGCAAACTTTTTTTTCGTACTGGTATCCTGGAACGCGAAAAAAATCCATTTCAATGGGGGTTGTTGGGCATCTTGGAATGAATTGCGAAAGGAAACTTAAACTTATAAGTCGGCTTTGTTTGGGTACTCTAGATGGGATAACGCTTGTGTCAATGTTTGGTCTGCGTTTTGTTCTACCCCTGCCAACGAGCTATTTTCCTTATCATTTAAACCCATCTCTGGAGGATATTAGGGGTTCCGCGATTGCCCTTTTTCCTGTACGACCCCTTGCTGAGCGAATCCCCTTCCTTGTGCAACTTCCTGTGTGAGTGCATTTGAGAAAACAAAAATCTAACAACTAGCCTACAATCGCTTGAGAAGCGACGACAAATGGGTTCTCAGTGTTACTGCCAACAAGCTAACTACCTTTTGATGAAGTATTGCACAACGACCGTGTATTACACCGATGTCACCTTAACAGTTTTTACCTGATTATTCTTGGGGCGATTTCATTTGCCTGGGCACCTCGCTGAGATAATGCTACCCCTCGGACCGGTCTGGTTATGACTCTCACCTCTGCGTACTGCATATGTTGTGGGTATATCCTTTACCGTTGTAGTCTCGTGTGTATGAACTGGCCGCATGGACATTCCCTGGAATTTCGTGATAGGTAACAACAGTGTAGGATTCGTGACATGTACCTATGGCGTGGTTCTTCCCTGAAAATTGTGTGTTGTAGCACCTATTTGTAATAGCATTAGGTAGTTTTTGTACAGCCATTTCCCTTGATCACTTCCAATTTATGAGCACTGCAAAAAATTTAAGTGTAGCCTCACGGTTCTGATAGCCTTAGTTTTTTTTTTATTTCTAGTTTCTTCAGACCTGAACCTTCCATAATGCATGGCTAGGCATTGATTTCTATTTCCTGCACTGTGAACTTCTTACAGCGTTTACTCAGCGATCTCCCTCAGGAACTCCCCATAAATGCCCCTTTTGCTAATTGGAAGGGAGCCTGCAGGGCTGGTATGCCCATGTGTTTTGCCTTGATCATGGACTGTGTGCTTAATGACCATGAAGAGCATATTTACTGACAACACCTCCTATCTAGGAAAAGCCTTTTAGCAATATTCTTATAACACTACAACTAGATTGTCGTTATCAATTGCAATAACATTATTCCTGGATCGTATTTTCTTAAATTACAATTACCTTGTATGTATTACTAAGAACAATTTCCAAGATTGAGTGGCCGAAAGTTTGGTTTTAATCATCGATTGGACAGTTGGTGTATTTACTAATTTAAATAGTGCAAGTACAATTTCCTAAATTTTTATAGCCTGCCATGTCATCTTTTGTAGGGTGGGAGCTAGTTACCCACGAACCTTCCATTTCCTTGTTCCTTAAATGTTTAGCTTAAAAAAAATCCTTAAGTTTAATTAGATAGAAATTTTTATAATAAATATAAAAAATATTTACAGTTAATTTGCGTAACAATTATTATTTCGTTTAAAAGGTTCGGCTATAGTTAAATCGTAATTCTGTTTATAATTTCTATTGTTTGCAATTGAATAATTGTATTTAATTTAAAATAAGAATTATTGTTTTACCAATTGAATAATTTTATGGTTGTAAAATTGAATACTTTTATATAATGTAATAAAATATTTATTGTTCTTAATGAATTTTGTGAACCATTGAAATATAGATCATTGTATATGAAATTGGAATACTTAGGATAATTGTAAGGCCAAAATCCAAGAAATACCATTATAAATATAAAACATGTAAATTCAATTAAAAGACCTTGACTCTTCTTGATTTGGTTTTTGTAGTGTAAATTACTATAAATTTCAAAGATATATGTATAAGCTTGTGAATGCAATGGAATCCTCAATGTTTGATCAATTTATTTAATAGGTATATACATAGTGTAAATTTATTTAATAAGTATATGTATAGAGATATTTCTGTAGTGTAAATTACTATAAATTTCAAGGATATATGTATAGGCTTCGTGAATGCAATGGAATCCTAGAATCCTCAATGTTTGATCTATTTATTTAATAGATAGTGAAAATTCATCATAATGGTATTTAAGTCACAAAACCATACAATTATTTTTATTATTATAGTGTATTTCACTTAGTTTAAATCAAATTGCGAATTTTTACTTGCACGCCTTTGAGAGAGGCATAAGAACGAATAAATTGTATGGTTATAATAGAATGTATGCACCCTGAAATTGTAGAGGGGTGAGACAGATGTAATTGATTTCCTTGCTCCATGATTTAGTCGATACTTATTGTGCATCATGGTATATAGCTACAGTTGAATTAATGAATGATTAATTCCGTGCCTTGAGTAAAGTAGATGACTACCTTGCTTCTTGAATTTAAATAAAGTTGATTTCTTTGCGCACACACTTATGTCGTTCCATTTGGATTTAGTAACCAATTTCTCTTGCACCGTATAAATTCATGTGATGCATAGAACTTTATCGTGCAGTGATCGTCTTGTTGTTGTTGATTTAGCATATTTAGTTTTGGTCTAGATTGAGTCGAGCAGGATGGATACACCTCAATGTTCCTCATAACAGTCGCCAACCCTGAGACCTTAAATGGTTAAAATCGATGGGAACCTGGGCTTGAGCATTGCTTATGTGTCTTGGAGGTCCTAACCATTGCAGGGTAGGATGGGTGGGTAGTCAGTCATATTATTTGTCGGTTGATTGTCATTCATTGTTCGCAGAGGTTTAGGTGTGTCTTGAATCTCTATGTTGTCATCACATTGCATGCGTCATGTTCATCGTTGTATTGCAACACAGAGTTGAATGTATTTATTATCCTTGTACACACGTGCGCACACACACAAAAAAAAAATGCACTTGTTATAAGAGGTTTGTGGTCGTAACGAGGAGGATCGTTACAAAATCTTACCATGAGTGTATTATGGAGACTTGAATTCTTATAACCTAGTAGACAGATCAATAAATTTGTAAATTGTAGGTCAACTTTGAGATCAATGGTTTGTGCACTAACTTATTTAGAATTAGTTAATGCATTGTTTGATACATTAATCATATGTTTGTTTCAAATTTAAATTTTATTCAATTAATTATTCGTATTTATTTTTATTTTTATTTTTCATTTGGTGATATACATCTTGCACCCAACACTTCCGGGTTGTTGGGGTTGTTGGACTCTGGTCCACATTATAGTCCAACCTCAACATGAGATTTAGTAATTTATAGAATATTATAACATTGTACCAAGATTTATAGTAATTTATATAATGCTATAACACTTTTTACTTAAAAGAATAGTATAAACAGTTATTTAAATTGTTTTTAAATGTAATTTTGGAATTTTTATTTTGTTTATATAATAAAGGTTTGTACAATTGATCCTTCTTGACTCTAGAGTTAAAATGGATATATACTTGTATATACTATTTTATATTAATATTAATAAATAAACTATAAAGTAAATTAATGATAGTTATCCTATAATATTAATATTAAATATCGTATTCATTATTAATATGTGATAATGTTTTGTTAAATTTTATTCAATTAATTATTCATATTTATTTTTATTTTTCATTTTTTCTATATTAATATTAATAAATAAACTATAAAGTAAATTAATTATAGCTATCCTATAATATTAATATTAAATATCGTATTCATTATTAGTATGTGATAATGTTTTGTTAAATTTTATTCAATTAATTATTCGTATTTATTTTTATTTTTCATTTTTCATGTCCCATTTTTCATTTTTCATTTTTCATGTCCCATTTTTCATTTTTGCATGTTCTGTGATATACATCTTGCACCCAACACTTTCGTGATATACATCTTGCACCCAAAACTTTGTCATATACATTTTGAACCCAACAATTCCACATACTCACGAGTTGGCGGGTACACATTTATAGTCATGATTATGTATCACTAGATATTATTAATAATAATAATAATAATCTATTTTTAAGGTCATGACCAAGCCACACCAAATTTGTGTATGAGACCCCCTCTGGATTTGAACTTGTGACCTCTTAAGAGGAAACACATTGTACCAAGATTTATATTAATTTATATAATGCTATAACACCTTTTACTTAATGAATAGTATAAACAATTATTTAAATTTTATTCAATAATATTTTTAATGTTTTTAAATGTAATTTTGGAATTTTGATTTTGTTTATGATAATAAAGTTTTGTACCTGGAAATTGATCCTTCTTGACTCTAGAGTTAAAATGGATATATACTTGTATATACGATTTTATATTAATATTGATAAATAAACTATAAAGTAAAATTAATGATATCTATCCTATAATATTAATATTAAATATCTTATCCATTATTAATATGTAATATTGTTTTGTTAAATTGTATTCAATTAATTATTCATATTTATTTCTATTAATTCTACGGGTTGGAGGACTGGTTGGCTAGTCCTGCTTACGTATCAGTAATTTATAGAATATTATAACATTGTAACAAGATTTATAGTAATTTATATAATTCTATAACACTTTTTACTTAAAGAATAGTATAAACAACTATTTAAATTTTATTCAATATTATTTTAATGTTTTTAAATGTAATTTTGAAATTTTGAAATTTTGATTTTGTTTATGATAATATACTTGTATATACTATT
>CBVK0100410589.1:0-12429 GCA_900067695.1 Picea abies | reverse complement strand
CCTGAGCTTTTACGTCCGAATCCCCAAGGGGTTTTATCCTTCATATCTTGCCATCTCCGTTGTCGCCATCAATGACAACAACCATCAACACACATTTGTTGCTTGTTCAATATTTTCCAACACATACTGCCTAAAAAAACTTGGGAAACTTTAGGGAAACCACAATTGATATATTCCCCAATCCAATTGAGAATGGCCAATTAGTATTGTATTTCCAATAGTAATATTGGAGAATGTGGAGATATATGTTGTAGGAGTGAATATTGTAGATGATTTTGAGGTGATATAAATCATGGGGGATAAGGACCCTTATCCTTCACTACTTGGTATTGATTGGGCTTATGATAATTATACTTTCATTGAACTAAAGAGGGATACTATTACATTTGAAGCAGAAGGAATAAAAGTAGTTCAACCCTTGGATCTATATGTAGGCCCTCGATATACGAAGCCAACAGAAAACAATATGGAAGGAGGAGATTTATATCAGTTATACAATGTAACAACAGGAACGAGAGAAGACTACATAAATCCTATTTTTGATGGATCTATGAGTTGGAGGAGAATACAATCAGCGGACGAATATTCAGAGATAGCATTTGACAGTTGGAAGGAAGGTTCATATGAAATATTTTCAAGGAGATGCACAACTGTCAGAGCAACTAGATGGGTTGGATCCATGGTCATAGAACATCCGATATATGATGATACCTCAGAACTTGAAATATTTTTGGTTAGCATGGAAGAGAAGATAACAGAGGATCAAAGGATTTTAGTTTTGGACTTAGACCTCAAGGACACCCTTGATAGATGGTGGGATAGTCACAAAGCCTTGATTAATAGCTAGGAGGATGTGAAGTAAGCTATCCAATATAGATTTGAATATAAGGAAGAGTTGAAATCAGAGATGCAGATGGATTTCCAAGTTGTGCAATTGTTCAATGGAAAGTCTGATCCTAAAACACATATTGAAAAATGCTTGAGACAGTGGCAAGTTGTGTAAATACCATATCGCTTGTGGGTTCAAGAATTTCCCCATTCGTTAGGTCCTATTATGAAATACTGGTACATCCATGAAGAGACCAGAAAGTAGACCAACAACTGGAAAACTTTAGCAGACCAATTTTGCAAGGACTTCTCTTTTACAAGTAAGTACCCCGAGCTTAAGATAGTCCTGCAAAGAATTAAAAAATTCCTTTTTACCAATGCTGGTGAGTAGAAATCAGACCCAGTGGTATGTGAAAAGCATAATCAAGTGTTTCAGTCTAACCTTATCCTAGACACGAACAAGACACCTATAGAATGCTATAATATTGAGAAGGATTTGGAAAACCCAAATGATTTAGAAGAACTGAGAAACTTAGCCATTAAGTTAACATAAGGAAGCAGAGAAATATAGAACACCATACCCAGTCAGAATGATAGTTCTTATAATCATCCATTGAAGTTGCGAAAGGTCAAAATAGGAATTACAAAGAAACCCAAGATAGCTATGGTAGGATATTACTGGGATGAGAAAACTAGCCAAGAAACACATAGCCTATTGCGGGAGTATGAGGACTTATTCCCAAAGACATTTTCAGAGCTAAAAGGGATTAAAGGAGCTATGGGAGAGATGAAAATTGAACTAAAACTGGGATCAAAACCTGTAAGGCATAGACCATATCATCTTAACCCCAAGGTGAAAGAGAAGGTTAAGAGGGAAATAAACAAGATGCTTGAGGCTGGACTTATTTTTCTAGTCGAAGAAGCAAAATGGGTTAGCCCCATAGTCATCCAAAGCAATAAAGGTACATTGGACATTAGGGTATGCATAGACTATAGAATATTGAACTTTGCATGTGTGCATGACCCTTTTGCAACACCTTTTATTGATGAGGTGCTAGAACAGGTTGAGGGGAAAGAATCTTACTCATTTACAAATGGATTTTCGAGGTATCACCAAGTGAGAATTTCTAAAGAAGACAAAAGGAAGACCACATTCATAACAAAATGGGGGTCATTTTCATACAATGTGATGCCCTTCAGCCTAAAGAACGCTCCTGCATATTTTTCCTCGATTGTAATAGCAGCCTTCCGAGAATTTATTCACAAATTTATAGAAGTTTATATGAATTATTGGACAATGTATAGTCTACTCAAAGAACGGTGTACAATTTGAAGATATATTTGAACCTCAGAAAGTGTATCTTCTGTGTGCCACATGGAAATCTATTAGGCCACATAGTATGTTGAGAAGGAGTATTGGTAGACCCATCCAAAGTTGTTGTCATTGTGAACATGCCACTGCCTACGAGCGCTAAACAATTGTGCTCCACATTGGGGAACATAGGATACTATCGTAGGTTTATCATAAGGTATGCAAACATTACTTCACCCCTGGAAAATGTACTAAAGAAGTCGGAAGTGTTCCAGTGGACACCAGAGTGAGATAAAGCGTTCGAGATCCTGAAGGAAAATCTCAACACATCACCTATTATGATATTTCCAAATTGGGAAAACAAATTCCATGTGCATGTGGATGCATCAGGTATTACCCTAGGAGCCACCTTAGTGCAGTCAGTAAATGGAACCATGGCTCATCCCATCTACTTTGCTAGCAGGAAGCTATTGCAAGATGAGTGCAACTATGCAACCACAGAAAGAGAGGGTTTAGCTATGATTTATTCCCTATAGAAGTTTGGACATTACTTGTTAGTCTCTCATTTTAAATTTTTTACTAATCATTCTATGTTAAAATATCTAATTAAAAAGCCTTTCTTGGAAGGAATAATTTGTCGATGGTTGTTATTGTTTCAGGAATTTTCATTTGAGGTGATCATAAAACCTAGAAGATGAAATGTGGGCCCTGATCACCTGTCCATATTAGAGTCAGGAGAAAGTGGCAGAGTAGTTGATGATCATCTCCCAGATGCATACATGTTCTGGGTTGAGGCCGTACTAGAATACCTGGAAGACATAGCAGTTTTCTTGAGTACATGGGCTTGCCTAGAAACGTATTCTGCAGCAGAGAAACACTATATGGTGGTTCAAGCAATGGACTATCAATTGATTGCAGGGAAATTGTATAAGTTGAACCTATATTGTATCCTCAGGAGGTGTGTCTTAGACCATGAAATACAAGACATATTGTGGGAATGCCATAGTGGAGTTGCAGGAGGCCATGTGGGAGGAAAGGCCACTGTGCATAAAGTCCTCCAAGCTATATTATGGTGGGCCACACTCTTCAAATATGCGAAGGAGAATGCTAGATCTTGCGATGTTTTCCAGAGAGTGGGTAAGGCATCATGATGAGACAAATTACCTCTTCATCCAGTTTGAGCTCTGAAAGAATTTGAGAAGTCAGCGGTTGATTTCATTGGGCCGATCAACCCCATGACTAAGAAATCAAAAGATAGGTATATTATTACCACAACTTATTACCTTACATGATGGGATGAAGCAACAGTTGTTCAGGATTGCTCAACCGATACTGCTACCAAGTTAATTTTTGAAATAATTATCATTCGGTTTGGATGTCCTAGGAGTTTGACCAATGATCAGGGTGTTCATTTTATCAACAATACAATAACAAAGATTACAACAAAGCTCTTAATTCAACATCATAAAAGAATCCCTTACCATCCACAAGCCAATGGAACAGTAGAGGCATTTAACAAGATTCTGAAGAGAGGATTAATGAAGGTTTGTTGTGCAAACTGGGAAGATTGGGATGACAGAGTCCCAACAGTTTTATGGGCTTACAGGAAAACCATGAAGAATATTCACAAGTATACTCCATTTCATCTAGTCTATGGGAAAGAGGTTGAGGTAACCACAGAGTTCATTACCCCAATTCTATACAATGCACAGATTACACACATGTCAGATGATGAATCATTTGTGCAGAGGGTTACGGAGTTACAAGAACTTGATGAGACTAGGTTTTTAGCATACTTTCATCAATTAGTTGAGAAAGAAAGGAAGAAATCTTGGCATGTCAGGCACATTAAGACTAAAACATTTGTGCAATGAGATAAGGTCCTACTTTATGACAGTCGATACCAGAAACATCCAGGCAAGTTGCGCATGCATTGGTTGGGACCATTTATAGTTACATCCAGGCAAGTTGCGCATGCATTGGTTGGGACCATTTATAGTTGCGGATATCCAACCCTCTAGTGTAGTCAGACTCACACAACTGGATGGTATACTTCAGCCAGGATGGGTGAACAATGCTCCCCTGAAACCCTATGTTTCTCATAATTGAGATAAAGGACCGTTTCTCTAGTCCAAAGGAGTATGTACAGTGGTTAGATTTGATTTTTTTGCAATTTCTTTGAATTCACTTAATAAATTCGAAGTGTGCATTGTTGCGCCGCAACATGTATTTAATTTTTTCGTCTAAGTTTACTTTGGTGAAGAACTTATTACTCAACAACATAGGATCAAAAGAGACACAAATCCATTAAAGATAGTCATTAAATGTGATGGTGACCCATTTTGTGGTCGGAGGGAGTGTGAATTTGGACGCAATCCTAGTCCATGTGCCACATGCACCCAGTCAAGTCATAGCCTTTATGACCACTACAATAACCCATGTGAACTCTGTTAAACCATAAAGCCACAATACATGAAGATGTCATTGGTATTCAGGTCTAGATTCTCATCCATTCAAAAGGTAAAGTCTGAAGTCGGCCACATCCCTAGCTAACTTCGTCAATAAATGCCAGAATCACCCGATAGATTTACCCCATTAAATAGTCTCGTTGGACAACTCAACTCCAAGTTTTGTCTATAGTATTAATGATGAGTGACCTTAGCAATTATTACATAACTTTCCAGCTAATCCTGATTATAAGGTTGTGTGAAATCGGTGTAAGACATATTGTTTCGTAGAGATAACTTAGTGCCTTACGATTTATCAATTTTTCTCACACCTATGAAATCCCTTGACCCTCAGTCGCGATCCCGAATCCTAGTTAGCCTGTTGAATCTTGATGAAAATCCAAAATCACTATGCTAAGAGCTATAGGAAGCAGGAGTTCAGTTTCCAAAGATGCAGTGCCAGATGAGCCATGTGATCCCCCGGTCGATATCATGGGCGATTGCAAGGGAAAGGTTGAGCAAGTGAAACTCCTCGACCTCGACTTAACAAACCAGGTCATGTTCCCAAAATTGAACATTGACGTGTTATGGAATGTGGCTCCAGATGAGTTTGGAGGGATGCAGTTTGTGCCGAAGCCATATTTCATTAACCTCTTCAACTCCAACATCATGAATCTCTAAGACTTACTAGTTTTCAACACTACTAGTGAGGTTGTGTGGTGTACTAAGTTCCTCATTAGTCGTGCACATGACAAGAGCTTATGGATCAATAGAAAATATCCCATACATGCAGAGGATATCCATCATTTCACGGGCCTATCCATCGAAGGTGAAGACGTATCCAAAGGATTTCAAGGTCCTAGTAAACATGGGAAGAAAAAAGGAGAACCCAGTCTGTATGAAAGATTTCATACTCAGAGAAGGGGCTGCACAAATAAGATTGACCCCATTATACCTAAGACAGTCAGAACAACTTGCTATGTGATCACTAGAAAGGTAATGTGGTCATATTACAAGGGAAAATTTGCATTGGATGCCTTGTCGATAGTGTATTTTTGCACCAATGGAGCAGTATTCAATTGGTGTAGCTACTTGCGGGAAGAACTCTTGGCAGCATGCGAGGAAGCTCAGGAGAAAGGAGAAACTTTCACTTATGGATACCTTCTAGCTTTGTTCACCATGTTGAAGTGGACACCATCTTCAGGAAGACCTCTATCTCCAACAGATAAAGGTCGACTAGCAAATATGTTCGAGCCATGGCACTCAAGGTTGGACTCGGAGAACACAACCTTCAACAACGCAACATTCTCAAAATGGTAAACTAAATTCTTGACTCAACTCAGAGGTTGTGAATACCTCATGAATTTCTCAAATTGAACACGTGAAACATTGCGTTCAACATGAACCGCCACGACACCTTTGTCTGGCCAAGGCATGCCAAGAGAGAAGACTTCCACTGCCAGATTCTATTGTTCTACGTGGATGAATAGGCCTTTGACAAGGAGGTCATGTCATGGCCAGGAGTGAAGCACAACCCATGCAAGTCAGGGATGCATTATCTGTTACTCCCATAGATTTTGAAGAAAAAGGGAAAGGAAGCATGGGTAGGATCGAGCTCAGTCCCAGAGGAGAAAAGTAAATATTCTCCAATGCATACAGACTCAGAGGAAGAGGATGAAGAGACGTAAATATTCTCCAATGCATACAGACTCAGAGGAAGAGGATGAAGAGACACACTCGTTGGAACACAGGAAGAGGACATTTACCATGTCCCCGTAGCTTTGAGAGAAAGCTATGTTGACAGGTAAAGATGTCAATGACATCCTAAACACTTCTTTCATTGGAGACTCATTGGTCAAAAAAACCAAGACAAGGCTCTCCCCAGTAAAGATATTGAACCCTTAGCCTATATCATCAACCATCCCTCGTACTCGAGCAACAACTTGAGTTGGCCAAACAATCATTGACATCCAAGATGACCTTAAACCTGATACCAATCCATCCACCACCATCATCACCGAACAACCCCCATCATCCCCACAACCCCAGTTGCCACCTCAAGAAATAACCCTCCAACCCCAAACCCCCACAACCCCAGTTGCCACCTCAAGAAATAACCCTCCAACCCCAAACCACTGAACTAGATCCCATGCAGTTGGAACCCCCTGAACTACTCGAGCATAGACTAGAACTTGCTGGTCCAAACCTCGAAGTCCCAAGCCAATAGATTATAACTTTTGTACCAATTCAGAACACTCTTCCTTCAATGGAGATTCAAACTGTTCCCATACCGCAAGCCTTAAGCACACAACGACCCCTCTCAACAATAAATGTTGAGAGTATTATCCAATGAAGTGGAACCCTAGAAGCCTAGGTCCAAAAAGAGGCAGAAGTTCCAGAGGTTTAGAAGGAGCCTGAATCGACATAAGAACATAATGCAACCTCATTGAAAGAACAACTAAAGATAGTACTACAAAATCTGGAGCAGTGTGCAGAGTTGATGTAGCTCTGCCTAGAAAAAATAGAAGTGCTACCATTCCTACCATCAACATTGAGAATGAGACCTTCATATCCACCACAAGGTCCATCTATAGGAGAGGAAGAGGTAGAGACACCTTCAAAACACTCAATGGTTAGTGGAATCCAACTACAGTTCCAAGTACACAGAGAGGTCACTACTTCTTCTGCTGACCTTGCTCAGTGGTTGTCAACACATCTAGTAGGGATGATCAGAGCCTCAACTGATCAACTAAAGAAGAGGCTCCAACAGGCCAAAAGGGAAGCATAATTTTGCAAATATCAAGCACTTCTTGAGCAAGCATGTTGGACACATGAAGAGTATGTAAGGATTCAGGCAGAGAAAAAACTAGAAAGGGTCTAGGAAAATCTTGCAGAATCCTAGCCTATGATCTGAAGGACAACATTGAAACTTCCACATTCCAGTGCAGTAGGCGAGCCTGAGCAACAGATTGAGCTACTCCAGGGAGTATGGTCAGAGATGGCCATTCACACAGAGAAACTTAAAGCACAACTTTGGGAGAGTCAATGTGAAGCAGAGTAGAAACCTCAGAAGTTGCAAGATCAAATGGAAAAAATAGTTCTTGAAGGAAATAACACAAGAGCATCCTTGCAAAAACAAGCAACATAATGCACAAGGATATTTCAGGAAGTTATAGATTGGATGGGTATCATTGCAAGGTGCAACTAGACTCTAGAGGACTTGCACATGAAGATCCATTTGCTTAATGAGGAATTGTTTTTCACTATGGACCCATTGGATAAACGGGAAAAATTTGACCAAATTCAACATGCAGACAATTAGTTGAATTCTCTATTTGAAGCGTAGTCAGTAGCTAAGAAAGAGCTATGGGAGTTTCAACCTATCATTCAGACAACCTTCATGCAGATGAATCAGGTAGATGATACAACTAATTTAGAGTGGAAGTCCCTAGTCACGTCCAAACCTAAGGGATGCATTACAGACACGACTCAGTAGTTCGTGGTTGAAGCTTCACTCCTTGCGCAGAAATGGCAGGATAAAATCAACATTTTTCAAGGAGTAAGGAAGAGATCCCTGGAATTGGTCTCAAAGTTGGGCCATTCATTTGAAGAGGAAGAAACAGAAAGAGCACAAGAAGAATATGGAAGCAAAGAAGAGACGGAAGACAAAGGAAAGTAATAGTCCAAACTAGAGATCACGGAAGAACCGAGGACTTGACTCGAGGACAATTCAAGGATTGTGGTCAAAGCCTATTGGGCCCTTCATTTTTTATTATTAGAAGCTACACAAGCAATACTACAGTCCCAATTTTGTTCAAACACAAGTTGCGCAAACCACAAAGGAGATAGACAACAAAGAAAGAGAGGAAACAAAAAACAGTTGGAAAGAAGGACAACGCAACACCAACAAGGAGAAAGAAGTTACAACAAAACAAGAACAAGAAAGCATGCGAAGTCTAAAACCAAAAAATCCCAACTAGCTTATATATATGAGATGTATATGATTGTAAAGGGTTGGACAAGATCATCATTCATTCCATTTTAGGTTCTATTGTTGTAATTAATGTCCATCTTGGGAAAGGGTAGATAGATATCAGAAGAATGAGTTCGGAGCTATAAAATATTGTAACAGAGTAATGACTTGTATCTGTGGAATTGTATCTAAGAGACCCTTTTGATGATAATATATTGAAGGACCTAAAATTTTGAAATATTCTGTGTAATTCTCTATCTATGTCTCTAAATTGTCATTTTACTTTACTTCTTCATGTCTGATAAGATCAATATGTTATAGCTTGTTTGCAAATGTTGTCGCAACTCTGTTGTCTTTACTATTAGTTATGAATGGGTTGATATATGCTACTTGTTAGTTCATCTTGCGTAAGACTACATTGAATCTTGATGATTCTGGAGATCTACCTAAGTATTCTCCTTACCCTTCCCTATATTCTTGTCTTGGTTTCTCTTCGGGTGAGACTTCTTCTCTCTAGAGAAGATGAAAATTCTAGGGCTCTAGACTACTCGGTACCTTTTGTTGGTAACCTAAGAAGGACCCTGGTCTGATCAAATTTGCACCAACAACACCCATTCATTGAGAGATACTAGGTAAAGAAAACCCTCTTTAAGTCTCTTTTCAACCTCGGCCTTTATAGTTGTCACTTTCCTAGGATTAATTGGTCGTAACTTTTTTCGAACAAGTTTATCATTTTTCGTAGGTGCAAATCTCGTGTTCAACTATTCGAGGGTCTATGTCTAGCATCTCTTCATAGGACTAGGAAAAATGTCATGAAACTCCATAAAAAAAGAGGTATATGTGCAGACCTCTTCAAGGGAACAATCCACGCCTATAAAAACATTCTCCAAAATGCCAAGGGTTTTATAAATGTTAATCAGAATGGTTTATGACATGTTATCCATTTCCCCTTCAACATAGACATCGTTCTTCGCCAAGGGGGTTCATGGAATGATCAACATTTCTACTCATGACTTACTAGAATTCTCCACTTTCAACACAATTGATCTCTGGAGGAAGTATGATCAATGATGCATATCCTCCCATGGCATTTTTTACCCTGTCATTTCCTCTATAATAGCTTCATCAGAGGGAAAGAGAATATTAAGGAATTTAATAAAAGTTGAAGAATTCTAAGCCCAAATAGGCTCAGGGTACTTATTTTTCGTCCATGAAGGAGTCTGATCAAGGTTTGTAGTATCTTATTGGATAACTTGATAATTGATCTTAGTCCCAGATAGTGGTATGGCCATCCCGACATGCATATGACCCTTTACTGATTCGCACGATGAGGGTAACACCCATAGATCTTCCAAATACGAGGTTCTAAATGATTTGACTCATGTAATGGGGACCAAGGAGCTTGAATTTTGGTAGTCGACTGGGGTAGAGTGAATATAAGAAACTAGTGCTAGAAAATTAAATGTTCTCATAAGAGAAGGATACATTCCAACATTGATAATCTTAGTTGTCGTCTGATATTTTTCAATCAACGAGACTATAGCTCCTATATTTACCATGGATTCAGGGCATTTAAATGTCCTCTAGTCAATTGTTAAAATACTCTCCTCATGGGGAAAGCATAAAACTCGAAAAACCGATGAGACTACAACCATAATTGTGTAGGTCCAACTCCTTCATAACAAAATATTATAGTCTAGTAGAGCGTTGACTACTTCAACTTATATGAAATGAAATTTCCTCCTAACTAGACCAAAAAAGAGGAAATAAGCTTGTGTAGTCTGAAGGATCGTCCATCAAACATGGTAAAAGTATTAGGAGAAGTGGTAAGTTACAAAGAGCAATGGATTTCCAATAGGACAAAGACATGACACATGTCAAAGCACCTTCATCGATGACAATCCTCTTGATAACATGTTTTACATACACAACGTTAATCTAGAAGGCTACATGATAAGGAAGGTGAGGCTTCACTTCAGTAGCATAAAAATTCATAATGAGTTAGCTTGAAGAGTCAACAACCCCGATCAGGGACAATAATGTGGCTCGTTTCACAAGGAAACTTTGTAGAACCTCCAAGGCTGACATCACACAAGTCATGTAAGATAAGTCCTTAATGATAGAGTAGTTGGGAGAAGCTCGAGTATTTGGATTGTGAAAATCCATATTATACACACCTTTCGGTATGTGTGTCATCATTTCCTTCCCAGGTTTCTCTATATGGAGAGAACCTTCAAGATATAAAGCTTATTTTCCTTTTTGTGTCAAATCATGATTACTATAATCGTGAGACCTAGTCGACATATCCACCTCCTCTTATTTCGTATGGTTGGCCATATTAAAGAATGAATAAGATACATCTGACAAAGGTGCACTTGAGGTTACCCCTTGCGGATTTGATGTGGAAGAGCCCACTTGCATATTTTTCCCTTGCAGGAACGAATTTTTCAATATAGCAAGTTGTTGTTACTATTGTTTTTATTTTATTAGGCGATTGGCTTCTTCCATTTGCTGGAATTTATGGGTAAGGTGACCACCACCACAAAGATTGTACATGAATTTCACCTTCTTCACCTCCTTCTTTGCCCCTCCATCTTTTGCATCAGATTTATCTCTTTTCTTACCCCCACCTCCTTTCTTATGCTTTACCTTTTCAGATTTCCCTCTGGGTTGTTGGGTACAAAGATTGTACATGAATTTCACCTTCTTCACCTCCTTCTTTGCCCCTCCATCTTTTGCATCAGATTTATCTCTTTTCTTACCCCCACCTCCTTTCTTATGCTTTACCTTTTCAGATTTCCCTCTGGGTTGTTGGGTACCCTTTAGGGTCATCGATTGTACAATGTGAACATCTGATGAATGGATGGTGGGGAAAGTCCAATCATTGGCTTGAATGACCACAAAATTATGAATATTCATGTGTTGCATCTAGTTTGCGAACAAATCTCCGATAGTGCTTTTAACGAACCCAAAAATGTCATCAACATGAGGTCCAAATTTCATTTTCGTGGGATTGAAACCAAGTTGTGGAGTGTCTGGTATAATTTCATATAGGATCCCAGACTGCGAATATATTAAATCTAAATGTTGGGACTTTAATATCACTTCTTCCTCATAAAAGTTTCATGACATGGAGACATATTTAGATATGATCGACAATAAATACTTGAGGAACCATTCCAACAAGAATTCAAGAGGAACTTTGGATTTAATTGGCCTCTTCCATATTTTCCACTTCTGAATATGATCCAAGATATGAGTGGCCTTGCCCTGTTTCAGTGTATACAGGAGATCGCAATCGACATTGTACCGAACATCAAGCTAAAAATGGTTTAGGAAAACCAATGCCAAATCGTGAAAAATGCGAAATGCTCCACTGTCAAGTTTGATGTACTACTTTGTTGCGACTCTTGTAAGAGTTATCTAAAAAAGGTGGAGGTAGACAAAAGAATCATTTAACGAATTTGACAAACACAAAAAAAGAAATGTAATTACGTGGTTGTCGGGATCATCACCAATCTTTCCTTCGAACTTAGGAATGTTGGATGGAAATTTGGTGGGAACCGATGGCCAGTTTGGATCATGACAAACCATATTGTTAATGATATTTGATAGGTCTAGAAAGTTTAATGTTGCCATAAAAGGTAACCTCGGATGGGTCATATAATTCTAGCTAGGAATGTTGGAAGTTTCGGGTTGAGGACGAGTCATATAAGAATATCGTGGATTGTTGTTGGAACCAGTTGTTGCGCCTCTTTTGTCACCTAAATGAGAAAAATAGAGGTGCTTACAAGATTAGTTAGGTTAGCTAAGCAAGACAGTAGTAAAGGAAAGGGTTAGAAGAATAAACATAAAAGACTAAGCTAAGA
>CBVK0100410588.1:0-12430 GCA_900067695.1 Picea abies | reverse complement strand
ATCATTGTAATAATACATCGATCATATCTCATATGAAGAAAAACAACAAGGACCTCCAAAAGGATTTGACTATATATTACATTGAGTATTATTGAAAATGGAAAAATCCTTAGTAATGCAACGAAACATCTAGGAATGGATACAAGTTCAAAACTCCACTTGAGAGCATATAAACCTAAGAAACAAGAATGGAGCCTTTACTGCCCTAGAGATGATATTAAACATTGAATTGAAAGGGATGAAATGTCATTGCTTTCATTCGAAGGAGGAACTAAAGGGATCCCATGCATCACAACGATTTCAATATAAGGTCCATCGGGAAAACTAGTGAGCAATATTCATAGGGATTGGGTGAGTCAACAAACAACTTGAACTTGTCAAATAGCCTTGGGAGAGTTGGTTTTCAAACATTCCAAGTTCAACACTCCAACAATATAATGGATGACATGGTTAACAAAATGGTGAGAGAACCTAGCAGACAAAGTAGTATATAACCTATCATATATTTTTCACCTCCCAATTACATGGCCATTTGTTTTGCTTCATGTTACTAAATATACACAAGTGAGAAGATTAACATCATAAAGATCATGTCTCACCACCATGATTACTACAAGCAACGATGATTTCTATGAACAAATGACACATAAGGGTGAGGGTGCATATTCCTTGTCAACAATTAGAGAAAAAACACAAGGAAGACATGTTTCTAATGCAAGAACCACATCCATATTAAAGGGAAGTAGTGATCAAATTTAAAAGGCTAGTCCTAATTTCATTTTGAAGGGAATATATTCATCCAAACCTTCTATAATGATGAAAAGTTGAAACGAAATTGTACTTCAATTAACAAGAATTGATATTGATTTAACAAGCATTTGACGAATCAATTAGGGTTGATTAGGATTTTTAGGTGAAAAGTTACGATCATCTTTTTGATCGTGGGTACAAAGAAGAGAACTTGAGTGGAAAAACAACCTTTTTAGGGAAAAATGACTTTTTCAACAAGATATTTTGAGTCAAAGCTTATATTAATCTATAAGGATGTTGGTTTAGGTGAGGATAAATGAGTGTAAATGGTCAAACACCGAACTTGTATAGAGTGATCAAATTGGTGTGATCATAGATGCCCCCTAATGTGTGAGGTTATCAAGGCAATGAATGGTTGAAACATAGTTATCTAATTTGTCTTCAACGAAAGATGCTTTCAGTAGGTCAAGCATCAAGTCTCTAAAACCGTGAAGTCAGAAGAACATTAACAAAAACAAATGGCAAGGTTAGTAGTAACTCTCTGTCTTTGATTCAATGTGTAATTGCCCTAACCCTTGGTCTTCCAATGAGATCGAAGGTCAAGATCAAATCTTGCTCTCATGAGATCAATGATTGTGATTTAATCATTCGTTGAGGTCACTTAAGTGATCCACACTCTCATAAAGTCACTTTTACACATTAAAAAAATTAAAAATCTCAACTTGACTTTATAAAATCACTTTATAAAGTTACTTTATAAAAATACTTTATAAAGTCACTAGGGAGAAATATGCTCGATCACTTCTGCATGCTGGGCGTCGCCAATGCAGAAGTACCTCCGAGCTACCAAATCTAACATTATTACCTCTCAGAACTTAAGATATTCACTTTAATACAATAATGATTAAAGTTAATGTACTTTTGTAATTAATGTGAGTTTAGTTTAATTAAATGCCTAAGTATTTGGCATTAATAAATTAAATTAAATCCTAGCTATTAGATCTAAAGTGAAGGTGAGATTTAATCTCAACCTCTGATCACTTTGGAGATCTAAGCTTTTGGATTTAGGGTAAACTCAAGGTTATAAAAGGCAGCCTAAGTCAGAGGAGTAGACACACAAATAATGAGTGAGTGAGATCTCATTGAGTGGGTGGAGAAGGACTTCCATCCAAGTGTGTAGGGGCAGGGTCCGAAGAAATGAGAGAAGGGGAAACAAAGGTGTAGCATCCAGGTGTGATAGGCTAAGCTGTTTTGCTACATTGTATTATTCCTCAGGTGGGTCATTATCCTAGGACGAGAGCCCAAGATTTTATCTAATAAAATCAACAAGGTACCAGTTTTCCCTTCGGGGTTTTTCCAAGGGTTTTTACCCAGAAATGTGTAATGTGTTTGGTTTCAAGTTTTTGTTTCCGCTATAATGTTTAGTTAATAACTCAACTGTTCTTTTATTCAACAAATTAATTTTATTTGGAATTAATTTCTAGGTGCTGGGTTAAGGAGAATTTAACATCAAGGCCAATAAATACTACATGAATGGCAAGTCGAAATTTGGATTTGTTGAACTGAGCTCCTTCCATGCAAGAAAAGGGTTTTAATTCTTATCATTGACAAGTAGATCATATAATGCCTTTTGGATTTCTTAAACCTCTCTATGAAACACATGTTGTGCATATCGGTGATGTGAAGAGGTGATCCAAAATGTCACTGTTAGAAGAAACACATAAGAGAGCATTAATTAACCACTATTGATAGTGGTTTAAATAATGGATGTGAGATGGCCCATTTAATGATCAAATTTGAATTTTGTCATGTAATAACTTGAGTTGAAGCTATACACCTATCAAAGACACTACGACACATTAACTACATTCTAAATGGGTTTCACTTGGTCTTGTTTAGGCCTCATCGGTTTTCTAAGGTCTCTTAGGAGTCTCACCTTTTGTACATCCTCATGTAGGTTTGCTGGGGCCCATACATATAAGCTCATGATTCCCCTAGTAATTAGTGGCATGGTGCATACCACCTAACATTAAACCTCATTATTCTTCCCTTGGCCCACTTGAGTCACAATTCCTTGCATGAGTCAATGACGTTGTGTGCATGATTGAAAACAAACCATTGTTTGGTTTCCACTTTAATGATGTGATAGGACCTCCAAAATGATTTGGCTATATATTACATTGAGTGTTATTGAAAATGGAAAAATCCTTAGTAATGCGGTGAAACATCTAGGAATGGATACAAGTTCAAAACTCCACTTGAGAGCATATAAACCTAAGAAACAAGAATGGAGCCTTTACTGCCCTAGAGATGATATTAAACATCGAATTGAAAGGGATGAAATGTACTTGATTTCATTCAAAGGAGGAACTAAAGGGAGCCCATGCATCACAACAGTTGCAATATAAGGCCCATAAGGAAAACTATTGAGACACTATTCATAGGGATTGGGCGAGTCAACAAACAACTTGAACTTGTCAGTTAGCCTTGGGAGAGTTGGTTGTCAAACATTTTGAGTTCAACACTCCAACAAAATAATGGATGACATGGTTAACAAAATGGTGAGAGAACCTAATAGACAAAGTAGTATATAACCTATCATATATTTTTCACCTCCCAATCACATGGCCATTTGTTTTGCTTTATGTTACTAAATATACACAAGTGAGAAGATTAACATCATAAAGATCACGTGTCACCACCATGATTACTACGAGCAATGATGATTGCTATGAACAAATGGCACATAAGGGTGAGGGTACATGTACCTTGCCAACAATTAGAGAAAAAAACAAAAGGAAGACATGTTTCTAACGCACGAACCACATCCATATTAAAGGGAAGTAGTGATCAAATTTAAAAGGCTAGTCTTAATTTCATTTTGAAGGGCATATATTCATCCAAACCTTCTATGATGAAGAGATGAAAATAAATTGTACTTCAATTAACAAGAATTGATATTGATTTAACAAGCATTTGACGAATCAATCAGGGTTGATCAATATTTTTAGGTGAAAATTTATGATCATCTCTTTGATTGTGGGTACAAAGAAGAGAACCCGAGTGGAAAAACAACCTTTTTAGGGAAAAACGAATTTTTCAACAAGATATTTTGAGTCAAAGCTTATACTAATCTATAGGGATGTTGGATTAGGTGAGGATAAATGAGTGTAAATGGTCAAACACCGAACTTGTATAGAGTGATCAAATTGGTGTGATCATAGATGCTCCCTAATGTGTGAGGTTATCAAAGCAATGAATGGTTAAAACATAATTATCTAACTTTTCTTCAACAAAAAATACTTTCAATAAATCAAGCATCAAATCTCTAGAACCTTGAAATTAAAAGAACATTAACAAAAACAAATGACAAAATTAATAATAACTCTCTATCTTTAAGAAAAGGATACTTACAAGAATACAACAAATAAATATAGTCACCAAATCAAAATCAAGTACATTGCAAGTACATTGTGGATCCATAGAATATATAAAACTAGCATCATATCCAAATGCATGTATTTAAATAAGCAATCATGGCCATGAAAAATCCATAGTGGATCCATGTCTTCCATGTCAAAGTAGATAAAAAACTCCAAGCAAGTGGAGAGAGCTTCATGTCCATATACTAATGAATATAAAAGTTATAGCATCAAAGTAATCATTGGATAAAAAATATATCAATTCTTAACCGAATGTGAGATAGCACTAGCAAGGGAAATATAATAAAAGACAAAAGCAATGAATGCCCATGGTCTTTAGTAACACTTAAAAGAAATCCAGAAGTCAACAATTAATAATGAAAATTGAGACTAACGACAAAGTATCTCATCCATAATGAAAATGAGAACCAAACTACATAGTACATTCCTTCAAAGTGCAAATAAATATAAATATTTTAAGGCTGAACACTAAAGAAATTGTCCAATGAAAAGTCACTATGTAGTCAAGTGACAAGGAAACTTGTCAGTGATAGTTGTAGATGCTAAGGTACTAAAGGGCCTGTATGTCATACAGGTACTATAGTGAAAGGCAATAATGGAGAGTCCTTATCCAAAACAGACACACAAAAAACAGGTGAATCATTACGATCCTAATTTGCCCAAATAAATGAGTTGATGTACAGCATGAAGCAGTCAGTTGGGGATCACTCATGAAAATTCACTGCTCACTGCAAGGGAACGAACCAATGATAAAAGTAACTATCAGGGAGCAACTGATATGGATTTAAGAAACTTTTGACGAATCAATTGGTTTTTCAGGGATGTGAAAAACAAAATAGCTGATATTGATTCAACAAGCTTTTGACAAATCTTATGGCTACAGGGAAAGCACTTATGCCTACGGCCTGGGAGGAGATCCGCCGATAAGATATGGAAAAGACGGTCTGAAAGGAATGTTTCAGAGGGTGTGATTGAAATTAAAAGGATGCAGCAGGCGTGGTGGAACTTTGGAAGGAGTAACAGAGACGTTAATGCACACGGGACTCTGACGAGCGTTAACTGTCAACCAGTAACCATTCCGTGAAGGTTTTAGGTTTTTCGCAGTTAATGCCGAGGACTAACTCATGGAAATTATTATGATAAATATTTTCCAAGATTTAATCGTAGCTACGATTACGTTTTATATGGATGGGTCATTGGATTATTTTTTTTATTTTTAAATTTCATAAAGTTTATGTATATGATCACCTAGGATTCAAGGTGTTAGGCACAAGTTTTTTATCCAAGTGGGTGCTTGTGCAGAAGGAAATCTTGTCATAGGGAACTTGCGAGCACATTTAGATTAGAAATGGAGAAGTTTAATGGCACTAATTTTGAGCTGTGGAAACCCCAAGGGTTAGCTCAAGTGGTTATGAGTCCGATGTGAGTCCTTCCCCGTGGATGAGGTCACAGGTTCGAATTATCTTGTTCCCCTTGGGGTTAGGCTCCGTAATAAAGGCCGACGGTTTACTCCGTTTACCATTCATGAAGTGTAGAAGCACTCAGGGGTTTCTCGCGAAGTGGAAGCTCAAATTGGAGGATTTTCTTGTAGAACGAGATCTATGGGTTGCAGTGTTTGGAACCAAACCCACTTGTATGAAATATGAAGAGTGGGTGGTGTTGGAGAGAAAGGTGAGAAGCCTTGTTAGGCTTTGTTTGGCCGATTCAGTATTACTGAACGTTTTTGAAGAAAAAACCCCAACAACTCTTTGGAAGAAGTTTGGGCATTTGAATCAGGCAAAATCCATGGTTAATGAACTTATTTTGTGGAAAAGGTTGTTTTCATGAGAATGAGTGATGGTGATTTTGTAGTCGAGCATATGAATGCATATAATACCATTATGACTTAGTTGATATCAGTTGGAGTGAATAAGGATGGGGAGGATCGTTGTATGATCCTTTTGTGTTCTTTGCCAAATGCATGGGACAACCTAGTAATGGGAATTAGAAGCACTGTAAAGACATTGGTGCTTGATGAGGTCGTGGCTACTTTACTCTCAAAGGAGGTGAGACAAAAAGATTTTGAATCCAACAATGAGGCCTTGGTTGTTTGTGGAAGATTGAAAAAGAAAGGAAAGAAGAGAGAAAATTTTAGATTCAAATCCTATAGGAGACATAAATCATCTGGAAAGTCCAAGGCAAAATGTCAGAATTGTGGCAAGATCGGGCATTTTGGAAGGGATTGCAAGGAAGAGAAGAAGAAGAATAAGAAGGAAAATAATGGTTCTGATGAAGAGTCTAAAAACTATTCTCAAGAGGATGGTGGAGATGCCTTTGTTGTAGCTTTGACAACTCGTGTAGGCTAGAGTGCATGGATGATATACTTCAAAGCTTCCTTTCATATGACTTTCCATTGACATTGGTTTTGAATGTATGCCAAATATGATGGTGGGATCATATACCTTGGTGAAGACTCTCCTCTTAGCATAGTTGGCCGTGGTAGAGTCTTGATTAGATTCCCCGACGACAGAGTAAAGGGGATCAATGGAGTTTTGCACATTTTGGGTCTGGCATGAAACCTACTATCAGTAAGCACACTTAATTATGGGGGACTGTATGCTAGTTGTTTTCTTTGAAAAAAGGTGTAAGACGGTTCAATGAGATATGGTACTCAATAGGAGTGTTCGTGTGGGAACTTTGTTCCAGCTTGATGTGTGCACTATTGAGTGTAATAGTTCTTTGATTTTTGCAATATAAAGATCTAGAGAATTTACACCTTCACCATCATAACCTAAACAAACTCTTGCTTAAGAAAACAAGTTAATTGTAGAGAAGACAATGTTGTGGCACCAAGGATTGGGCCATATAGGTGAGAAGGGTCTATGGGCTTTGAAAAACAAAAATCTTGTTGATATATTTGATGATTGTTCTCTTGAATTAGTTTTTTGTGAGCATTGCATATATATGTTTTTTTATGACTGGCATAATCAACAACTAGTCGGGCATGTACTCGCGTGACATGGGGTCGTGTTATCTGACTGCTACCACTATAACCTCTAGGTGTGCCCACGATGCCCCATACATGACACATAAGGTAAGCCGGGGTTTTGAACTTGTGACTTCACATAACAAGGTGCCTTAATTGTACACTCCATCATCAACTTCCCTACACATTGGGGGCATGAACATTGCATATATGGAAAACATAACTGTGTTCAATTTTATTCTAATTCTCACAAATCTTCTAGGTTGTTGGACTTAATTCATTATGATGCATTTGGTCAAGTTAAAGTTCCTTCGGTTACTAAAGCTTTGTATTATGTGTCATTCATTGATGATTATTCTAGAAGGACATGGGTATATTTTCTCAAGACTAGCTCTAAGGTTTTTAGTCAATTTAAGGAGTTTAAATCCCTCTTGGAAAATCAAACTAGTAGGAAGATTAAGGTGTTGATACTGATAACAACGATGAGTTTTGTTTTGCATGGTTTTGATAAATTTTGTAAGGAGAATGACATTGAAAGAAAAAAGACAACTCCATATACCCCTTAGTGGAATGGAGTTGCAAAATAGAGGAATAGAACATTGATAGAGAGAGTTAGGAATATTCTTAGTAGAGCTGGATTATAAAAACAGTTTTGGGAAAAAGTGATTGCTACTACATGTTACTTGATTAACAGGTCTCCCACATCATCACTTTTGGATAAGCCCCCATGGAGGTTTGGATGGGGAAGAAGCCCTCACTTTAACATCTTTGTGTTTTTGGTTGGGAGGCGTATGCTCATGTGCCTAAGGAGAAGCAATTGAAGTTCGATAACAAGACTATGGAATTTATCTTCATTGGCTAAGACATTGGTGTGAAAGGGTACAAGATTTGGGATCCTATGGTTGGAATTTTTTTCTATAGAATGATTTTTTTTTCCAGAGAAGTTGATCCTTCTCCCAAAGTGGTGCAGCCAAAAGAGGATGAGAAGAAGTCAGTGGTTCAACTACCATCCAAGATCAAGAAAACTGAGCTAGAAAATGAACAAAAAGTTCATTATGGACTTGATGAGGAGGAAGATTTAGAGAGTTTGGAAGAGGGGGAAGAACCTCCACATCAAACTTTAAGGAGATCCACTTGGAAAATAAAGCAAACATACATGTATAATTATAGTTTGTTTGATTTCATATGTATATTTGCTTTATTTGCTAACGTTGATGAGCCTATAAGTATGAAAGAGGCAATGAAGATTGGAGATAAAGAGTCCCAGAGATTGGCCATGGATGAGGAAATGTTTGCACTTAGAAAGAATGATATATGAGACTTGGTACTGTTTCCTAATGGATGGAAACCCATTGGATGTAAATCAGTGTTAAAAAGAAGATTGGTTTAAATAGCAATGTTGAAAATCACAAATCAAGGTTGGTTGCAAAAGGATATTCCTGAGTTGACGGGATAGACTTTGGTGAGATTTTTCCCCAGCTGATAAGTTAACATCTATTAGGTTCTTATTATATGTAGCAATGACCTTTGAATTAGAGATAGAATATATGGACGTGAAAACAACATTTCTACATGGCAACTTGAAGGAGGAGATCTATATGAGACAATCATTAGTTTGCAAATTAAAAAAAATCTTTATATGATCTCAAATAGACTCCTAGAATGTGGTACCAAAAGTTTGATTTTTTTGTGTTGGGATTGGGATTTCCAAGATCACTGTGTGTATTACAAACAAGATAGTAGCCATTTCCTTATTATCACTCTACATGTAGATGATATGTTATTCTTTGGTAACAATAAGGGTGTGATTTCTAATTTGAAGTCTCAACTTTTAACACAATTTGATATGAAGAATTTGGGGGTTGAAAAATATATTATAAAAATAGAGATCATAAGAGATAAAGAAAATAAAAGGCTTTGGTTGAGCTTCAATAAGCATGTAAACTCTTTCCTATATTGTTGTTACATGGCAAATTGTGGATAGATGAGTGTTTTGATTTCTATGGGAACTAAACTTTCGGTTGAGCAGTGTCCTACAAAACCTACAATGATGGAGGATATGGCCTCTGTTCCTTATGATAGTACAATTGGTAGTTTGATGTATGCTATGGTTTGTACTAGACTAAACATTTCCCAAAGAATGGGAGGCTTGAGTTGAATCACGACTAATCATGAATGTGAACATTGCACTGTAGTGAAGAGGGTCTTCAAGTATTTGCGAGGTACTTCTGAATATTCCTTTTGTTATCATAGTGATATTTCAGGGGACCCACACTTAGTGGATATACAAGGTTATGCAAATTCTTATTGGGAAAATGATGTAGATAGAAGGAGATCTATGAGAAGATACATGTTTAAATGTTTTGATTGTTTGGTGGAGTAGTAAGTTAGATGAGAAAGCGACACATTGTAGTTTCTTTCTCCATTGCAAAGAAAAAGTATATGGAAGCTACTCATGCATATAAGGAGGCCACTTGATTTATGAAATTGTGTTCAGAAGTAGGGTTAATTCAGAGAGCTATTACAGTTCAATGTGATACTAATAGTGCTATTTTTTCTGGCTAAGAGCTCAACCTTTCATGCGAAAACAAAACATAGAGATATCCATTACCATTTCGTTAGCAGTCTCACATTGGATCGATTATGAGTGAAACCATATGGCCGGGAATGATTTATGACACAATTCATCATATGATGATTTTGAGTTTTATCTTCTCACCATTTTTTTAAAACTAGTTGTCGGGTAAGAATCGTAACACACCAGATTGAAATCGAATGAGTAGATGGTTTCCATCATCAACTTGATAATACCCCTTCAATATAGCATCTGCAATACTTCACTCAGGATGGAAATCTCATCGATGTTGACAAATTTTAAATTAAGTAATGTAAAATAATTAAACAAAAAGTGAAAAATATTCTAACAATTTGTAGAGTTTTTATTAAGAAAATAAACTATAAATATTTTACTAAGAAAATGAGGAATATATAATGAGTAACATGCCTTTAAAATTTTTCCCATTTCCTTTTTGTGAATTCCTTCATATTACTTTCAAGTGTGCCATCATGATAAGGGGTAAAGCCAAGAAGAGCAGTCTCCCTCACAAGTGTGGTTGGGTGAAGAGTGAGTTCTAAGTCCTAGTCCAAATCCTAGAAAAAATGTGAAAAAAATGGTGACTTCAATCCCAATAAATACTTGAACGAGAAATAAATAGAAATCCTTGATGTATCCTTGAGAAAGAGCTATAGATGAACAAATACAAAATCAAGAATCCTAGTGTGTATGACATAAATCCTCTCAACTTCATGGCTGTCGAGATTTATATATACAACTTGAATTTATGCATGAAAAGGGTTCTAATTATTTTAATTGACAAGTGGGATCACATATAGCCTCTTGGATTCCTTAATATTGATATGAAACACATTTTTTATGCATCTTAGTGATGTGAAGGTGTGATCCAAAATATCAATGTTAGAATAAACAGAGAAGGGAGAATTAATGAATCACTTTTGGATGAGTATATGTGATCTGGATTGTATAGAGAACAAAATGAATGGCAAAAATATGAATGAAAAACACACACACAGACATATTTCATAGAGCACAGTAATAAAATGAAACCCAAATTCTATTAATGAATGAAATAGGAAAAAATTGTAGAACACAAAGTGATACAAATTAGCTAGAATGGTGGTAGCTTATCTCAAAAGAGAGAGGTGTCGACTATGCTCATTCACAAGAAGACATTACAAGCGGTCGAAAAATACCTTTTAACATAAAGTACTAAACCCTGATAGGAAAAAACTCTACAGATTGAAAACCCTAACTTTAGGAGATGAAGCACCAAAAGGATTTGGGCCCCAAGGTGGCTAGTTGATACATCAACTTTTCGTGGGCACAACTTTTGTATACAATCTCCATTTGAGGTGCATAGTATCTTGTTTGAAAGATGTAATTGAGAACTACAATTGTTGGCAGACTTGGTATGCCATGGCCACCATAGGCCCCAAAATGTCCAAAAAACATCATTTAAGGTCTCAAAATGGCCCTAAAAGTTGAGGAATTGAAACTGTAGATAAAAAAATTGCCAAGATGGATAATTGTATTGAGTCAATGTAAGAGGTGGGTGGCCACTGATGTCCACCTAGATCATCATGATTTAAGTAAGAGATGAGAAATCAACTTAAATAAGAGATGAAATATCCCTTCTTTAATGAACAAATTTGAATTTTGTCATGCAATTACTGAGTTGAAGTTATATACATATCAAATACACTACAAGAATTAAACACATTATGAATGAGTTTTACTTGGTCTTGTCAAGCCCTCATAACTGTTCCTTATATCTTTTAGGAGTTTCCTTATCCTTCATACATTCTCACATAGGTTTGAATGAGCCTATACATACAAGCTTGTGATTCCCTTAGTCACTAGTGGCCTAATGTAAGACCTAACATCAAACCTCATTATTAGCCTAGTGTAACACCTAGCATCAAACCTCATTATTCTTCCCTTGGTTGAATTGAGTCACAATTCCTTGAATGAGTCATTAATATTGTGAGAATCATTGAAAACAAATTAGTGTTTGGTTTCCACCTTTAATGTACCTATAAGACCCCAAAAGGAATTGACCATACTCTCTAATGGTTATTATTAAGAAAGGAAAAATCCTTGGTAAGGTAGTTAAACATTTGAAATGGATAGAAACTCAAAACTCATCCTTAACAATGTATAAACATAAGGGACACGAGTGCAGCCTTAAATTCCATAGAGATGCTATTAATTCTAAATTGAAATTCATGAAAGGTACCTCCTTTTCTTCAAAGGATAAACAAAAGGGAACCCATGTGCTATGAGTGTAAGGGTTTCTATATAAGACCCATAAGGAAAACTAGTGAGATAATTTTTTAAGGATTGGGAGAGTCAACGAATCACTTGAACTTGTGATTTTTTCTTGAAAGAGTTAGTTTTAAAACATTCAAAGTTCAACACTACTACAACATAATGCAGAACATATAGTTAACAAAGGGCAAGAGGACCTAACAAACAACATAGTGGGAAACCTATCTTATATTTTACATAGAGCCCAATCAAATGACCATTTTATTTGATTTATGTTAGTAAACATACATAAGTGAAAATATTAGCATCATAAAGATGATTTATATTATCATTATCATTCCTATGAGAAGATGTAACACCCTGTTTCCTCCAGTCTGTAAAAATAATTATGCTGGACAAGAACTGTGGCAAACTCAAAGATGTGAA
>CBVK0100410587.1:0-12431 GCA_900067695.1 Picea abies | reverse complement strand
CGATCTCCGTTTAGGGCGCACGATAGCTCGTTGGAAAGATCTATCTGAGGACTACAATTGTTAACGAAAATATCATGTGATATTTTCTGGTCGATAGATGCCCAAAAGAACGTCGTTTAGTACTTCAAAATGGCTCCGGAAGTTCAGGACCCGAAAAACTGCTAAAAATAGTAAATTACCAAAATTGCTAGAATATTGTTTTGAGCCAGTTGGAAAAGGTGAGTGGCCACCGATATCCACGTGGATCACTTATGTCTTTGCCCATCTGTTAGCAGCAATACAAAACAATGTTAGCAGCAATACAAAACAATGATATTTGTCAAGATAATTTTTCTGTAGATGACATTATTTTTATATATGGAGTTGACATTACTATGAATATTTAAAGTTATTTTCATAGATTTTTAGTGATTAGGAGACCATCATAGTTTACATCATGATCCAAATGTCGAGTGAGGAAAATAGTTTATAATCATTAATATCCCATACCGTTCGTCCAATATGTGATATTCATTGAACACTTAGCACCTCTAAGTGGTTAAATTATATTGCATTTCAAAATCTCAGAGAAGAAGAGAAGGGGAAGAATTCTCCAGATTACCTGATTCTAATGGAAGCCGGCTTGTTTTTTTCTACTAGTCCCAACAAGGGGAGATATTCAGATATGTAACTGGCTTTTTGAGTAACTTTGTCTGGCTGCATTTTGCTATTCTCTGAGAACTTACGTTTGGCTTGAAAATGTAATCAGTGTAAGCAAACAAATTGCATAGAAGTTTTAGCAACAAACATGAAGGAATTCGTTTCTTTCAAAGTAAAATTCTTCTCATCCAAATATAATCAACAATGGGCCCGCATGCCAAAGCTTACCAGATGGGCAAGGTTGGCATCATTTCCAAGATAGAGGAGAAGACAAGTGAGCATTTGAAGGCAATGACTTTTTGTCGTTCATAACAATATATATTCCTATTCTTTATCTGGCCTCTTTCGTTCTTTGCATGAAAGATGAGATGGATTGTAGGGTAAGCAGGTAATCTTTGTTTATTTAAATCATAAATTTTAAATTTATTGTGGAATGTAATTGGGCGATTGTCATGTCTGGTGAGAAAAGTGGAGGTTATGGGTAACCACCTACAAATTCAAACATTGTCTGCCGCGGCGCAGGGTATGCCAGAAACATGAAGCATTGGGGTTAGGTCTATGAAATGTTATTTAGAGAGTCGGCCACACAAATTGTGAATTCTTGAAGTCTGAAGGAATCAGTATTAACTTGTCATCTTTGGTTTTCGATTCCTATCGGAAATCAAAATGTCATCAAGGAAATAGCACAAAGCTTAAGTCTCATCAATCTCTTGTATATAGCAGAGAAGATCTTCCATTATTTTTTTCAATCCTGACTTCCGAACATCATTATCTGCCAAGAATTAGCAATACTTTTCGTAGGTTGATTTGGATGTTACAGTGCAACTACCGTATTTGCTGAAGGCAAGATTAATCGTCTCTGTTCACCTACCCTTTTGGTTGTATTTTTTTAGCTGCTTTGGCATGTTCTATGTTTTTTGGGTGAACAGTTTCGTACTTTATTAGTACCTGCATGCAGTAGATCAGAAGAATGCAAGGAAAAGATTGAGGTGAAGAACTTTGTGCAACATACTCGAGAAACAACAGTGAGTAGCAATCTTCCCAAGAGAATGTATGCGAGAAACAACAGTGAGTAGCAATCTTCCCAAGAGAATGTATGTGTAGATCAAAGATGTTGTTCTAGTACAAGATAGTATTGCAGAAGAGTGCTGTGGCAAGAGATATGCCATTGAAGGAGGTGCATATGGGAGTTTTTGGTTCCCGTAATGTGTTTTGTGTTGGTATGTTTGCAGGTGAAGAAAACAACAATATGCTTGAAGGAGTGTAGAAGCAGACCAAAGAAAAGATGCAACAAGCATGTTAAGTAAAGAAGACGTTGAGATGAAGATGCATAGTAGCAGTGCAGTAAAGCAAGCTTGAAGATGAAGAAGACGAAGGAACGCATAACATGTTCATGATGAAGAAGCGGGGGCGGCAAGAAGAGTTGATGCTAGAGTAGAGAAAAGATGAAGAAGAGCAACAAGTGGATATGCTGAATGAGTCTAGAGATGACTGCAGCAGTGACGAGGATAGCAGATAAGTTGCAATCAAAAGAGAGAGTGATGTGATGCTTAAGCAACAAACATGGGTGATGTAGCTTTGGGAAATCATAGGCATTGAGTTAGAGTTGCAGAGGACATTGGTGATGCTGCATGAGGGGGAGGAGATAGAGGCAGTAAGCAACATTGGGCATGCGTTGCAACAAGTGACAGAGAAGTTCATGATGCTCAAAGAGAAGATGGCAAAGTTTAAGGTGGGCATGTAGAGTTGTCTATGGTTGAACGCTGAAAAGGAAAAGAGGGAAGAGAAGAAGATGAAAGATAGATGGAGGAGCAGAATGAAGTGGACTATAGTATGGAAGAGGAGCAAGAAAAAAAAGAGAAGACAAGACATCCAACAGCTTTTGTATCATCAACAACCTTTTGAGCAAGATGCTCAAAATTTTTCAAGCAGGGGAACTTGATGCAAGAGCATCCCTAGTCAAGTAAGCTATCTTGTTTGCATTTTCCTTGCTATTGAAGAATAAGGAATTTTTTTTCTTGAAAGTACTGTAGAGTTTAGGGACATAATTAAGGCATGAGGTGAAAAGGGTTTGTAGATTATTGAATAAGGAATGTAGAACATTTTTCATAATTTGATTTGGGTTTGTAGTCAGTCCTTGGAGTGCATTTTAATGACATTTGTTTGCATTGCCTGGAAAAGTGCAAAATTAGTGAAAAACCTATTATCTAGATCTTGGAAATGGTGATAGTTTAATGATTTTTGGAATTGTTATGGACTTTAGACTTGCATATTTGGTTTTTCTCCAGCATTCCTTTTACTAGGGCCAGAATGCAGTTTTTGGAGGCACTCAAGGCTGATTTGCATTTCTTTGACAACAGAGCAGATTTGCAGATTTTCATGTTTTGTGAAAGGAGCAACTTTTTGGATTGTGATTGCAAATATAATAATATGGGAAGGCTAGGTATTTCATGAGGAACACTTAGCAACCTGAAAATTCAAATTTGGACTTGTAATGAAGCTTGGCCGGGGAGTTTTAGTAAAACAGATCATAAGTGGTCAAAACAATGAAAGTGCTGATTTTGTGGATCCACTGAATGCATTTGAAGAATGATTTCGAAAATCTAAGACATGTGTTTTGTGGGAAATGATGCTGTTTTTATCATGTTCTCTTGGATTCCATGTGGTGTGTGCCCATATATGGATTGGCATGCATTTTCCCGAGTCACTTAAAGCTGATTTGCATTCTGTTTTTGTTCCTAGAATTCAATTTTTTCAAAATTTGCATATATTTGACTTATGAGAGTATGAGAGGAGTTTTTATGTTGTTTTGAGTTAAATATTATTTTGTCACGTCCATAAAAGGTTCAATTCATATTTACATACAGTTTTTAATTGGAAGATGAAAGGATTTACATACAGTGTTCAATTGGAAGATGAAAGGATTGGGTTTCCATGTTTTGTTTTAAAATGTTGAGAATTAGGAAAAAGAGCTTTTGGTCATCTAAGTGTATAAGCGTAAAAAAGCCTTTGGTTCAATTCATATTTACATACAGTGTTCAATTGGAAGTTGAAAGGATTTACATACAGTGTTCAATTGGAAGATGAAAAGATTGGGTTTCCATGTTTTGTTTTAAAATGTTGAGAATTAGGGAAAAGAGCTTTTGGTCATCTAAGTGTATAAGTGTAAAGAAGCGTTTGGCCATAGCTGTAGATGCCTATTGGAATGTAGAACTGCATGCTTAAACTTTGCTACTGGATGTAATGATATCCAAATGTTTTTAAATCCTCTATGTTTATAATAAAGGAAACTGAGTTGTTGTGAATTTCTGTTATTTTAATTATAATTGCAGTTGTGTTGCGAGTGAATGTTTCCACTGTGTACTTTATGTGCAGGCCATATGCTCTATATCAAACAACATGCAAATTCAAATGCAAAAGGGACCATGTCAAGAGCAACGTGTAGTTAGCCGCAGATTCTATCGCTATTGTTATTATGCTCGTTATTATGCTCATTTTAATTGATAGCATTATGCACATCCCCGCACCAAGCGATCAGTATTCCACGATCATAACAAAGTTGGAACTTTTAGCATATCAATACTCAAAACAGGAGGGGCTAGCTGCTTTACAGTCTTCCCCTTGTTCTGTTTTAGTCAATGTTCTACCAAGTTAAGTTGGAACCTTTAGCATATCAATACTCAAAACAGGAGGGGCTAGCTGCTTTACAGTCTTCCGCTTGTTCTGTTTTAGTCAATGTTCTACCAAGTTTCCGCGATGTGGGGATGTTTGGGATGTTCGAGTGGGGAAACGCATTTAGCGAATGTGTAAAAGCACGCTCTCAGTTTTAAGGGATGTCATAGGGATGTCAGGGTCTTCAATATAATGGATTTCACTTGAAATATTAAAAAAATTAAACTAGAATTTATAAAACTTGAATAAATCATTGAAATTTTATAATCTTATACTTATAACATAATAACTAATAATTCTATAAATCATTTATAGACTATCATCATATACTATCATCATTGTATTTTTCATTATATTTAGAAAATTGAAAATTTAAAAGATAGGATTGCCTTTTCTAGTTGGGATGCAAAATTATATTTTCTCTATAACATTTTTACTAACATCATGATAGAGAAGTTCAACAATTAACATCAGCAACATTGGGATATATAGAGGGTTTGGTATTCTTGATTAAATGTCAATTTCATACCCTCATACTTAATAAAACCAATGGAAATGTTGAAATCTAGCTAACCTTGAAATCTTGAAAACTGTTAAGTTTACTGAATTTTAAATGGGATATGAAATTCTACTTTCTCCATATAAAATTTGACGATGTTGAAATCACTCTCAAACATCCTAAAATAATTAATGATCGTATTAAAAATTTAAGTAAAAATTGACATTCTTCTTTTTACTTTAAAAATCTAATATTACCAATAAATACGAGAAGACACTTCAAAACAACAAGCTTTGAAAAAAAAAAATGAAAGCATTTCATTTTACGAGGGTGACATTCCCCTAATAAATTTCCTTGCATCTCCTCCAAAAATAGGAATATCCCTCTTAAAGTACCCACGTCCTAGGAGCATGGGAACGCGTTCCCTACCTTGGGAACAGGTCCCATGTAACACTGGTTTTTGTTTATTAGATTTTGTGAGTGGGTCAATAGAACCTCCTCCTCTACTATTTTATGTTCAGTTTAATTCACCTACTTTGTTTATATATATATATGGGGCAAAATCTATACATAATTAGTCTTTGTTGAAAGAAGGAAAGTAGTATCATTTTCCGTTAGAAGATGAAAAACAGAGTTCAACCCCAGGGAAACTTCAAAAATACATGGCCTCTTGCATCGAATATAGCTCTCCCTGCTCCTGCCATTCCTGGATTGCCTTTGGTGATCTGTCAAAAAAAATAGGAAGCATCTCTGCTCTAATATCCATCCACAGATTTCCCTGTCTTGAAGGTCCAAGGTCCAGTCCTAGCAGTATTTGGATTTGGACAGAATCTAACTGTTGATGCTCCAGCGTCTTCCTCATTATCCAGATATCCAACAATTTCCGCAGCTTCTGAGTAGCTGCCTTCTGAGATACTTCTCAAAGGTTGATAGAGATACTTTCTGCTGTCAAAGAAAGAGATGCCAATACAATATCCTGATGTTTCACTTCCTGCTGTTGAAAGATGGCTTTATTCTGGGCACTCCAAACCTAGCTAGAAGATTCCAGACATTAGCTAGGAGTGGCTTCCCTCAGAGAAGGAGGATGTCTAAACGCCAATTAAGAATTACTTCCACCTTCCACCCAGTCTTCCACTGAGGGAAGGCTCTAGATTAATCTTTTGAATGTTGCTCTCCATGCAGGTTGAAGGTCCATAAATACCTTTCTTCTGGAGATTTAAGTTTGTTTTGGGAGAGAAGGCTGATGAAAAAGTTGATATTTGGAAAGCTTCTCTCGTCCCAAATAAATTGTCATAAGTGCTGAGGCTCGCTGGCTCCTCCGGCTTCCCCTAGCATGGCCTGGTACCCTGCTTTGACAGAATAAATCCTGTCTTTTCCCCCAAAGCTCAGCTGTCCGGTATTTCTTGGGATATCAGAGCTTTCCCTTTTAGATGTTTTACCAGATTTTGCCAGTCGCTTTCAAGATTGGGTGGAACCTGAGTGGGAGGAGACCATCTTAACCACCCCTTCATAGTACCATGAGTAAAGTTCTGAAAGAGTTTTAGCCCCTTGTTCATTCAACCAATTTAAAATATGCGCTAGCTCTGGATGCTCCTTTAAGGGAGGGCTCTTTAAAGATTTATCTTCTTTGAATCTTATATCCGCCCCGTTGCCTGGAAGCCAATAGAAGTCTCCTATTAAAACTTGCGGGGAGTTTTTAATTTGTCTCCGGATGCCCGAGCCACCCATCCTCCGAGGAATCGAGTTTAAACTTCTCCTTCTATCCTCACCCGGGAGGTACCTCTTAAGAAGATATTCTTTCAACGTGCTGGCTCACCTGTCGTTAATTTGCACACTAGTTTCGCTCCTAAGGGCACCATTTATCTCTTATTCAAGATTTGTGAGGAAGTAATTTTGTCACCCTATCTTATATTTAGAGGCAAATTTTTAGTAAAAGAAATAGAACAGCTTTCGGTTTGCGTTATTTATGTTTAAATCAATGCTAGTTATGAAAATATTATCCAGCCCTAGTTAGCAGGTAGAGTTGGTTAGCTAGGATGTAGAGTTGGTAAGCGTATAAGTTGGAGTCAGTCTATTTTCTTTGGATGCAGTTACAAAATTTAAATTCTTAGGTAATTATGTTTTTTTTTGAATGGTTGTTATTCTTATATTGATGATAATGATGATGATTTAACTTATACTAAGATTAATTGGTTTATCGGACCTTAAAAAGGTAAGAGATTACTTCAATTTCTTTAAAATTGTATTTCTATGCTAAAAGAGCATTGAGGAAGTGTTTTTCATCTTCTATCCTCTTAGTGTTATAAAGGTCACAGATTTTTTCATCCCATGGTGTTTCGAGAGTTGTCCAACGCCCAATTTTAAAACTATATAGCTGGTGAGAATCTGTTCTTATTTTAGCAATGTTAATTTTCTTTTTTGCTCTTCTCAAAACTTAGAGGTAATTTTGATCTTTTAAATTAGGGTTGACCACCTCCTTGTAGTAACCTTAAGAAGGTAAGAGATTATTTCAATTTCTTTAAAATTGTATTTCTATGCTAAAAGAGCATTGAGGAAGTGTTTTTCATCTTCTACCCTCTTAGTGTTACAAAGGTCACAGATTTTTTCATCCCATGGTGTTTTGAGAGTTGTCTTACTCCCAATTTTACTAGATAGCTGGTGAGAATCTGTTCTTATTTTAGCAATGTTAATTTTCTTTTTGCTCTTCTCAAAACTTAGAGTTAATTTTGATCTTTTAAATTAGGGTTGACCACGCCCTTGTAGTATCTTAATTTCCTTTTATCCACTAATTCTTTATTGAGCCACATAATACATATTCTCCTTAAATTTAGAAATGATAAATTACATATTTTGCATGATGATTTCTTTGATTTGTCCAAAATTTGACATTTTTATGCCATCCCTTTTAAACTGTTAATGATTTTGACTAGATTTTGAAACAATTTTAGTAAGTGCATAAACTTTCAGTACATTTTCTATAGATGCTACAGAATCAGTTTCAGATTGTTAAGTAGTTATGCTTTTTCTGAATGGCTGTTATTCCGATATCACTGTCCAAGGATGGCTTAGATCATAAAATAAGTTTACGCAGAGTTGGTCTTATTATAAGAGAGTGTATTGATTTGATTTTTTTGGTTCATCAATTTATAGGACTGATCCTTCATTCCTTGCAGATAAAATTAAAAGCGAATGATGATTATTTTCTTTGCAAATGCAACTTTTTAGATAACTTTATTTTACTACATTTACTTCTCCACTACTGCTTAGATGGCAAGAAGATTTGAAATTTTTTTTTCAAATTGGTTTAGAGTTTAAATTCCTATTACATAGGATGTGTTCTCTAGGGTAGGGGATATGTTTCATGTGCTTCTCACGTTTTTTTTTGGATATTAGGACGTGTTCTCGAGGGTAGGGGATATGTTTCCTGTGTTTCTCACGTTTTCGTTTTTGGGATATGGGTACGTCCAGGGGACGTTGCCCTCAGTTCATTTTTCGGAGATATAAGAAAATGTATGAGGGAATGTCCCTCAAAAAATGAGAAGATTTCAAGTTTTTTTTTAAATGAGACTGTTTCAAGTTTTTTTTTTTTTTTAATAAAAGATGTTGTTTGGATGTCAATTTTCTAGTAATTATTGATAATATTAAATTTTTAAAGTTAAAGGATAGAAAAGAGAGGATAAAGAAGAATATCAAGTTTTATTTAAATTTCAGGATGTTGGAGAGTGATTCCAATCTCATAGATTTTTATATGGAGAAAGTAAAATTTCATATCTCATTCAAAATTTAGTAGACCACCAAATCTTCTATATACCTTGATGTTGGTGATGTTGATTATTAAACTCATTTATCATTATTTTACTAAAAAATATCAAACTTGAAAAGGTTATGTTACATTTTTATGCAAAGAGTATAAAATTTCAATAATTTATCATTTATTTATCATTTATGTTTCAAGTTTTATATATCTTAATTTAAAATTTTTAGTATTTTGGGTGAGGTACACTATTATGCTGAAGATCTGGATTTTCTCTACAATGTTCCCTAAAATTGGAAGTGTGCTTAATGCTTTCTCAGCACCAAAAACTTGGTGCTCTAGATTTTTTAAGACACAACATCAAGTCAATAGTAATAAGGTTCAAAACCATTACAACAACACTATACTTTTTAATCCTCGTCAATTGTTATTTGCAGAAATTGAAAATAAGTAGAAAGGATAACAGTCCTTCCACCCAAACTGTTAAACTCAATTGATATAGATTATGGAGCTATAGATGAATTGATATAGATTATGGAGCTATAGATGAAGCCTTAATGAATAATATAAAACAAGGTTCAGACATGCTACATACCTTGGTGAGAAAAAACAGTTGATTCAGGCATACCTAAAACCGCTGGAACAAATCTTGCTTTGAAGCAGTCAGCAGCACAATTGAGCTCTTTTACGGTTTGAGGATGAATGATGATTATTTTCTTTGCAGATGCGACTCTTTAGATTGCTTTCTTCGACTCTTTTTACTTCTCCAGCTTGTCTCTGTTGTAAAGACGCATTCTTATGTGAAGTAGCGGAGACAGACTGCCTGGATGACAAGAAGATATGAAAGCTTTTCTTCTAAGTGTTTCTGAGTTTAAATGTGTAAACACAAAATCGGAATAATGGATTATGGATCTATAGATGAAGCTTTAATAAATAATACGAAAACAAGGTTCAGGCATGCTACATACCTTGGTGAGAAAAACAGATTATTCAGGCATACCTAAAAGCGCCACCACAAATCTTGGCCAGTGAAGCATCACAATTGAGATCGAGATCCTACCAACTTTAGTTTGTTTCGAGATTGTAAAGACCGCAAATCACTGGAAAGAAAAAGAATACCTAAAATCTGCTATCTTAAAGAAGTAAAAACATAAAAAGCACCGTGCTTTAGGGCACAACTCGCTTTATGTGATTAACCAAAATCTTGTACAACTAGGTATTTGGCATTATGAATGTGAATGGAAGACATTCTATGCTGTTCAGAAGAAAGTTATTTTCTTTGTTGCGCAATAATATTACAAACTTTTCTGCAGATTATTAAAGTAATGCCCTTTGTTAAGGATGTGGAACTATTTTCGGCTTAGATGCCACTATAGGGTTATAGTGAACTCTATTAGTTACGTTTACGCAGCAACACTTCCGCGGGGCTTTTGAATGACCACAACCCTCGTCGAAGATACATGCTGTCGAAACTAACGGAGATGTATTTGATTCATTGGCACTGTTTCCATTGCAAGCCAAGACATTGGCGATAAGAAATAACGTATTTCTCTTTTTCTGCTATTGTCTGCTATGCTATCCTGGGACTTTATGACTAACTTTTGGCCTGATGCATTGGCCTGCATACTTTGCTGGAAATTTGTCGCTAATTGTTTTCCAATCATTTATGTCATTGTTTTAGAGACAAATAAACATAGCATTTTATAAAACTTAGGCATTTTGATGGAGAACTGCGACTGATTTGGATTGTTATAGTTGAAAAATGCTCTTGTTCTAGAGATTACTGTACATGTATATTATCACAGCCTACAGGAAATGGGCATTGTAAACAAAGATGCGATAAACTAATTCACTTCTGCTGTTGCCTGTTTCTCTTTTTAGATTAGTAATATAACTCATGGCTGAAATTTCAGTATGCTTGATACTAGTAAGTTACAATATTCTGTCATGCATCTGGCGAAAATAGCCTGATAGTGATTACCAGGCCATATCTCTGATATTATAGTTTGACCTGATGTGTATGTTTCTTTCTTGTTTATAAGATTCTGATGATTTTTACTGTCTGGAAAAAGGATTCTGACAAAACTCTTTTTGGCTAGATAATGTGGTATCCTTTGTTTGGACAATTGTACATTTTAGCAAATCATCTTCGCATAGATCGGTCGAATCCAAGTGCAGCTATTGAATCCATGAAACAGGTATATTGACTGTATCATTATCAGGCTTGCTTAAATCATCTTTAATTTTCTAATCTTGATTTTTTTTTCAACTACACCAACATCATTAGTATTATCTTTATGTGCACAGGCAGCAAGGGCTGTGGTGGATAAGAACTTGTCACTGATCATCTTTCCTGAGGGCACACGTTCAAAAACAGGGAGATTGTTGCCATTCAAGAAGGTGCTTAACGATCTGTTTAAAGTTTGCCTGACTTCATCTTCTTAAATTATGGTTCTTTGTTGTGTTCTAACTTCTCTTTTGGATAGCTATGAAACTCAGTTGTCTTAAAACTATCAATCTCATATACATGCAGGGATTTGTGCATCTAGCCATTCAATCCAGGCGACCTATAGTTCCTATTGTCCTGACTGGTACACATCTTGCATGGAAAAAAAACAGTTTACATGTTCGACCAGCACCATTAACAGTCAGATACTTGCCTCCGATATGTACAGATGATTGGACTATAGACAAAGTTAATGATTATGTGGAAATATTGCATTCAATATATGTCGAAAATCTCCCAGATTCACAAAAACCTCTGCAATGAGCAACATTAGTTTCCCTTTGATTTTTTTTCTTCTGAAAATCTCCTAGATCTGCATAAATCTCTAATGAGCAGTTCTACGGGAAGGGAACAAAGGTTGACAATCGAGAAGCTGAGGCGCTGCTAGTATTGGCAAGCTTTTTGTAGAATTGCCTGCCAGGAAAATTGCAACATGAGTCAATTACACACCTTAATGCTTTTTTCAAGTCAAGCAATGGAATTCATATGATTCTTGGAGCCTTGATATGGCTTGAAAAACAATTTCAGCATTTGAATACTTGAAGCTTTGATTCAGCTTCAGAGACAGTTCAGCTTGTGGTTAAAGGCAATTTGTATTGATTCTGATATGTGAGACGAGATAAATTATTTAGTTTCTTGTTTGTATTACTTAGGCATTAACTTCCTTTGAAGTAAAAGGGAATCGATATGTAGTGGTGTCTGAAAAATCAGGTTTTGAGAGGAAATCACCTCTACTGCAGTGTTTTTAATGTGGGCCTTGAACTTCTGTATGCCTGTCGAGTATTTCAATGTAATCACATCAGAGATTTAGTCATCTTTCGGTTGCTATTATAGTAAAAAGAGTACACCATTTCTTGTACTCTGCAATGTTTTTAATGTGGGCCTTAAACTTCTGTTTGCCTGTCGAGTATTTCACATCAGAGGTTTTGGAGCATCAATAAACTTATTGCAATGAATAAAAAATGTCATTTTGGAAAATCTGAAAGGATTTACAAAATATAGGGATGTTTCCTTTGAGTAGTGAGCAAATTACCTACGAAATCTATGGGGATGGATTCTCATGGTCTGGAGGGCACTAGCAAAGGCTGGTATAGACCAAGCTTCCTATTAGAAGGCTTGGCTACAAAAGTGAGTAACTCCAAATGTAGTCTTTCACTTGTTTATGCATGGATGGCAAATAGAAGTGCCATTGTAGATGTTGTAGCATTTTTTTAACACCAAAATGATTTCTCTTAGAGGAAGAGTAAGCTTCCTTGAGAAGAAGAAGATGGGTTGATCTTGTTTAAATGCAAAGTTGATTCAACTTATACAACAATGGTGTAGTCCAAAAGAGAGATTTGGTTGACTATTGGAAATTGTTG
>CBVK0100410586.1:0-12431 GCA_900067695.1 Picea abies | reverse complement strand
CTCTCGGCCATGCATGGCTCGGAGTTCCAGTTAACTGACAAAAATCCTTGAGTCTCGACGGAAACTTTCCTGATTTTTTGCTTTGTTAGGTACCCGCGGGCTGTAGTGGGATAGCCCGCGGATACCCGCGTGCAGTATAAGGACAGCAAGTGGATGCCCGCGCTCAGTGAGAAGTTAGGGCGCGGGTTGCTTGTTTTAAGTGGTTTTTTGAGGATTTGTTCAGCATGGCTTTGGCTAGGAAGAGGCATGAGTAGGCCTAATGCCAGGTAAACCTGTATGGTGCATTTTAGGGTTATAACACTGAGGTCTGAGGATTACACTTAGAGTCACAAGCATAGTTCTTCTCCTGTGTCAAGCTTGTTAAAAAATGAAACAAATTCCCCCTCTCTGTTTAGTCAATTCCTTCATCTAGTATTTGAAGCTTCCTTTCCTTCGCCTTTGCAGTTGGAAGAAATGAAGCTTGGGGGGGCAATGCTTTCATCCTCTAGAATTCATGTTGAATCTAGAGCCGCTAGTTTCTTAAGCTGGGGGCTAAGTACCAACCATCCTTGGGTTATGCGTTGGGAAGTCACAAGCATATTTTTTCTCTGGTTCAAGCTTGTCTAAAAATGAAACCACTTACCTCAAGCATACTTTCCTCTGGTTCAAGATTATGTAAAAATGAAACCAGGTCCAAGCATAGTTTTGTTTTGTTTTAAAGCTTGCGTAAAAATGAAGACAATCCTGAGCTTAGTCTTTGTTCCTTCTCATGCTCGTTAATACATGAGAATAAGTTACCGAGCTTAGTATTTGTTATTTCTCGTGCTCGTAAACAATGAGAATGTAACCGAGTATACTTTTATCACTTTTTTGGACTCGTAAAGGTTATATGAAAAAGGAACCCACTGGAGTTCCCTTTAAGCTCTTTTCAGACTCTCTAAACATGAAAAGATTGTCGACGGACCTTGTTCTTTTCATGCTCGTTAAAGTATTTGAAGAAAATGTTTGTTGAGCAATAGTTTATCTCTTTTTCAGTTTCATCAAACTACTTTACGAAAAAAGAAATGAGAGAGTTCTCTTTAAGTGTTTTTTAGACTCTATAAACATGAAAAACCCCCGAGTTTTCTTTCTTTGGACTCATTAAATAAACATCAAAAGGCCCAAATGGGACCGAACCACTCCTTCCTAGGGTTCATTAAACATACTCCGAGGGACTCATCGAAAGGATGAGCTTACATTTCAAGCATATGTTATCCTCCTCAAGCTTGTGTAAAAACAAAGAGGTACTCACCAAAAATGGTGGGGGAAAATTGGGAAAGAAATGTGTCTAAGCCTGTATTCCATGGAAGAGTCGCTTTTGAACATGACACCCTTTCACTCGCCTTGTGTCTAGGTTGGAAAATCCACTTGTCTCCTGATCATACTCCTATAATATTACAAATTGGTCTGTGATCCTTATTGTTGAGTCATTATTTCCAAGACAGTTGTTGTTTCGTCAATATGCTCAAAGAGAAATTCAACCCAGAAAGCCTTCTATTGTGTCAGCCATTTCTACAGTCCTTAATCCTTCTATTGCATCGGCCATCCCTGAGTCAGACCTGAATCACTTGTTACCCTGACCTACATCAAATATTGTTACTTGTTTCATGTCATTGATGTGGGATACATTAAGGCCCTCCGGTGATGAGTCTTTTCCTATCAACTTCAACTCATTATCCAGTAATTAGACTTAGAAACCAATTGGTACCTTGGAACTTGCATGCCTCAATGGCAGGTTTCCTCACTTTTGACAGTGATTTTTCATTATTGACCCCTGATCGAGAGATTTCACCGAGTGTTCGACTTCATCTCATTAATTCATATTCTTTGGATTGTACTAGTGTACCTTGGGAGTCATTGACATTAATGGTGATTTCCCTCACACTTGTTAATGGTTCTCATCATTGACCAGTAATCAAGTGGTTTCTACCATGTTCGACTCCAACACATGTATTCACATGGTTAGATTCGTACTATAGAGTGGTGGATATGAAGACCCTAAATATTTTCTGTCAGATTCAGGTTGCGTTGGAGTATATCCAGATTGTATTGGTGCATAGATACACAATGTATTCTTGGTGGCTATGTTCAAATTTGAGTCTTTAACACATAGATCCAAAGTGTATTTTTGGTGGCTATGTTCAGATTTGAGTCATATTGGCATGGATCCACGGTGTATGTTTGGTGGCCATGACCTATCTTACTTGACATGGATCTTCTCTTGTCGGCATTTATGCTTTGAGTCATTTATATTTTGAGTATGGGAATGCCTACCTCAGTCATGATATATTATTGTACTGTATTTCCTTGTTTGTTGGCAGGTTTCTGACTGACTGTTCCTTATTCCCTACACACACTTGACAAACTATTTCAGCTATCACTCTGTTCTAACTTCATAATTTGGGGGGCTCTTTGTTACACATTATTTTCATCATCCCTATGACCATTAATGACGTAAACCTATCCATTGCCTTCAGAGGGGTCAGTGGCCTGAGTTCCTGAAGAAAGAAGAGAGAATAACTTTTCCTGAGAAAAGAAGTTACATTTTCCTTTGGAAAACCCTTATAAAAAGGAAGTTCCCAGGCTGCTATATAGGTAGGATGTGAGAATGCCTAATTCTCGTAGGCTGCACCATAGTTGGGTTGTGAGAGGTTCACAGTTTTCTCTATAAGTAGGGTGAGAGAATGCTTATACATGGGAAAAATGAGCGTTTTCTCGAATCTTCTAGAAGGAGAAACTTCCATGGTGAGGTGGCATCCGAATGGTTTGGATCTTACTCGCTTTCATGACTTAGTGGGATCATCCTAACCTCCTCACCTTATCCTCTTTAGCTTATAAAAGAAGAGTATATTTCATGGAGAATGGCTAATTTGGATTTGGCTTGGAATTATTAGTTTGGTTAGAGTGGTTTTGAGTTTTTCCTTTGTCAAGATAGATTGTGAATATTATCAGATCTGTGCTCTCAGAATTCTTGGAGTGAAAGTGTGTGGAGAATGAAGGAAAGTTGGAAGGGACCTTACAACATCAAGACCATGGTTGTAATCTCTCTTTCACATTTAATATGATACAGTAATATGATTCTTTCTTATAAAGCTTGTTGTGTTTTATTGTATGATTCCTTGATCACATACATAGGTTGTTGTGTTTTATTGTATGATTCCTTGATCACATACATAGGTTTATATTGAGTTTATGCTATTGCTATCACTTTGGTTGGTTGTGCTCTTTTGCAGGTTCATCATTGTATGATCGTTGGAGTGGAGCTAGGATGGCAATGGCGAGAGGAACCGACATTTAAATGGTATGTCACCTATCCCCCTTTAGTTAGTAAATTCAATATTTAAAACTTAAGGAAAGTGTCATGTTCTAGTGTGTTTTACTCTAGATATAGGTGGATCTAGGGAGATCAGTTAGTGTCCACACCTACTGATTTTTATAATAACAGTAACAATCCCTCCTTCTCCAATATATTGGTAGGTTTCTCATGGAAAAGGTTAAGCAAGATTGAATGAAAAATTGGTGAAAGGATTGTGTGAAGAACTCTGCTTGGACAGACTCTTGAAGACTCTATCTAGTCTATCAAGTTGTATTGGATATTCTTCATGAAAATACAAAGCAAGTGTGTGTGTTGGAACCAAGGGTCAATGAAAGGAAGCTTGCGACATCAAGGCGATCTAGTTGTATATTCTACTTTCATTTAATATAATACAGCGGCATGTCCCTTTCTCATAAAATCACTCTTATTTTATTGCATAACTCCTTAAGCATATGCATAGGTTGACATTGAATATACTTTGTTATCTTCACTTTCGTTGGTTTGTGTTGTCTTGGACCTGATTTCACAAGAGCATTGTAGCGAAGCGGGAAAAACAGAGACCTAAGGAAGCGATATAAAGGTATGTCACTCATTCCTTCTTAGTAGTAGATTCAATGATCGCAACTTAGGGAAAGAGTCATGTCCTGTCCTATTTTGTTCTAGATATAGGTGGATCTAGGGAAATTTATTAGTTTCCACACCTACCAATTTATCTGATAACAAAGTCTATGGACTAGATCTCACCTTCCTACATCAACGGCTGATATTTACTTCATGATTCGGGCTCCGGGAGTTTCAGATCTCAAACCTTGTTGTTGTTGACTAGATATCTTCCAGAATGGAATATCTGCTGACATATGTCCTCTTCAATCGACGACTCTTCCTTCTTCCCTTTGTCCACATGTGATCCTTAGTCTCAATGACTAGGTGACATGTGGCCCTCCAAACCAACGGACGAGATCGATTTCTCCTTTTGGGCTTCGGGAGTTTCGATTCTCAATCTCTGCTTGCTCCTAGAGCATTTCACCTGAAGTCCAAGATCCAATGACATGTGTCCCTTTCAAATTAGCAGTAACGATCCTTTTGCATCTCCAGACTTCAGATATTTCAACTTACACTATCCTTCCATTGGAGTAGATCAACGGATGAGAATGCTCCCAAAGTGATCTTTTAGATTGAACGACTCGTGTCCACTTTGGGACTTCAGCATTCAGGACTTCGGAGTTTTTTTCATTTTCTAGTGGTAAATCTCCTGAATTAAAAATCCCAGAGTGACATCTCTTACTTACATCACTTGATGGCATTTCATGAGCCTAGTATCTACCACGTGTCACTTAGATTTTTGATTTCCACGTACCTGAAATGCTGAATCAACTTGACACTTGTCATTGTCTGATTGTGCCACGTGTCCTTTCTTATGTAGTATTACTGACATGGTCTGCCACATGTCCTTGTAGGTGCGGTCTCTTTCATTTCATTATTGACATGGTCTGTTGACCAACATCCTTGATCCAACAGTCATCGTATGTCGTCCAAATCTGATCATCCTTATTCATTTCAGATTTTCGGGTTTCGCGTATTTCAAATCTCAAAATTTCAGGAGCGTAACCTCCTCACATCTTTATATCCAAAGTGAGTTTTGTTCATTGATCATGATCCTAAATCTATGGCTCGATCTATCTATGATGCATCTCTTCTGTCTTATCATGTCCTTCCACTTAAAAATGATCTGACAGTTGTCATTTACTCCGGCTCTTTGGATCTTCAGACTTCGGGTTTTTCAAGACTCAAACTGAAAAATCCTCGAAGTGTTTTTCTCTGGAGTTGAGGATCATCTGCCACCTATCAGTATTGATGATGGATGGTCCATGCTTACTTCAGGACTTCGAGACTTAGAAAATTCCTCTCTCCTACACCCATCAAAGGCTTAACCTTCGTGCATTTATCTCTAGATCCAATGACTATTAATCCTTCGCGCTTAGATCCAACAAATGAGATATGTTATCCTCTTCTTCATGCTTCTCCTTTCTGGACACTAATCTGATGGCCACTATCGGTCCTCCTCCTGAGCTTATGATTTCTTCTAACTTAGAAGATTTTCTAAGTAATCAAAGGTTTCAGCCTCCGAACCTTCTTCTGCAGGTCTCGTCTTCGTTGTTCTTGTTTTCCATTGCTGATGTTGTTCTTATTTTCTTTCCTATTTTCCATCATTGTTCTTGCCATCAATGAAAAACACACTCTTTCCTGCAAAACATACCAACATCAATAGCATGAGGAATCTCCTTTTTAATGGGAAAGAAACATGCATATTCATCACTCTTTAATATAAGGAGTTTTTTCGATGATCCTGCAACCTCAGTTTTTCATTTCTCTAGGTTGTTTCAGGGAGTAGAATGGTTAACCGGGGAGGAGGGAGTAGGACACCCTCCTACAGGAAAGTCTTGGTCGATAGAAGGAAACATCCACGCGGGGGAGTTTTCAAGGCCCCACTGGCAGGGGCATCTAGATCTGTGTTAGAGGTGGAGGGTGAGGACAAGCACAAGAAAAGAGATAAAGCAGGTCAGGGGAACAAAGAGAACCAAAGCAAGGTGACAGACCCATCACATTCAATTGGGGTGGGAGGGAGCAATTCATGTAAGCCAAAAATGACAATGATCCCAAAAGTTGTTCTAGAAGATCCGTAGACACAAGAATACAGAGATTAGATGAGGGCATATTCCTTGATCTGCAAGTTTATGGGATTATGGCCCATTGAAAAAAATTTACGAATATGGATCAAATATCATTGGAAACCATGCGGAGAGGTGGACCTACACCTAGGATCAAAAGGTTTTTACAGTTGTCTCCATGAACCTAGAATATAGATAAAAGGTTTTTGAAGGAGGGCCATACTTTCATGCCTTAGTCGAGCTGTATATGAGACCCTGGAAAGAAAAAATTTCCCCAAAAAAGGAGACCTTTAAGTGTGTGCCAGTATGGATCAAAATTAATTCCCTGTCGTTAGACTATTGGATATCAACCACCTTCGAGGAAATAGGGAATAAGCTAGGAAAATTTGTCAAGGCATCCGATGCAACCTTAAAAGATAAGTACACCTCATTTGCAAGAATTTGTATTGAGATGGATGTCTCGAGTGCACTACTGAAAGCAATATGTTTGTAGTTTAGGGATGAGGAATGGATAAAAAATATTAATTATGAACAGATCTCGTTTAGATTTAGGAAATGTCATGAACATGGGCATATATTCATGAAGTTCTTGCTAAATAGAAATAAGGAGAAGGATAAGAAAAAACAACCCTAGGATGAGGAAGGATTTGTTCGGCCAAATTACAAAGGTAAAGAAAATAGACGAAAAAGAAAACCCTCCACAAATGGTAACTCTAAATCAAAGAATAGCTTCGAAGTCTTGGCAGAGAACCAAATTCAAGATAGAGAAACTAGACAAGAGAAGTAAGCAGAGAGGGAGCCCGGTAGGAAGGAGGAAAATAAGGAAATGGAGAATCAACAATCTCAGGACATTGCCAAGACTTACAAAGGATTAATAGGAGACATAAATCCTGACATAAACACTCCAATGCATGAGGGGGGTGGAGATTTTGAAATGACACCCAGTGAGGTTGAAACAAAGGATCTAGATGTTCGTGACATCATGAAAAGGGAAGGGATTGACCATCATAATATTTTGGACCAATGGAAAAAACAAGGTATGGATACCATCCCTTTGGACCAACTGGATCGTATGCAGTATCTCTCCCTAATGAGGGAGGAGGAAAAATATAGAGGAGTCAAACACATGCATGGAGAGATAGGAAGCCTTAGTATCAAACCAAGATATATCCAATAGCCTCAATCACCAAAGAAATCTAACAGAAAGAAGGGTAGAAAACCCAACAGCGTGGTACTATAGGAACTGGGATCACTTCTGATAAACTCAAGTAATATCAAAACGTTTTTCCCTACCTCTCCCCCTCCTAGTTTAAAATGAAGGTTATCACTTGGAATATAAGAGACTTGAATATCCCCAGGAAACAAAAAGTCCTCAAAAATAAGTTAAAAATGGAAAAGCCAGATATTTGTTTTATATAGGAAAACAAATATACAACCGGTAAGATGGTGCAAATAAGTAGGAAAGTTGGAATACTTATAATTTTTTAGACATTGATAGTCAAAATTCATCTAGGGATATTCTCACCTTGTGGAACCCTCAAAACATAGACCTGATTTTGGCAGAATCTACAAGGAATTATTTATCAGTAATTTTGCACGTTATAGGGACTCCAGATAATCTTATTTCCACCAATGTATATGGCCCTCAACTTCTGGAAGATAAGAAAAGAATGATGGCAGGCTTATAAAACCTTAGAGAATGAAATATGAATCCTAACTAGATTTTAGATGGTGATTTTAATATTATTGTCACTGTGGTTGAGAAGAAAGGGGGAGTCTGAAGATTGGATAGAGATGTTGAGGTTTTCTCAGCCTTTATAGAAAAAACAAAACTAGTTGGTAACATAACTTGTAATGGGATTTTTTCAACAAAAGATCCTTGCATAACCAAGTAGCCTCGAGATTATAAATATTTTTAATATCTGAATATATTTTAATGCAAGGTATTGACATGGAAAGAAGCATCATTCTGTGGGAGGGCTCACACCATTGGCCAGTTTTGTTAGAGGCAAACTTTAGGGAACCCCAAAAAACAGACCTTTCCATTTTGATATTGTTTTGATGGAGCACCCAAACTTCAAGGAGAATATAAATATTTGGTGGAAAGAATACATCCAAGAACATGGGGAAAAAATGTATATACTTCAGGGAAAATTAAAACATATAAAAAAAAATTGAAGCAATGGAGTCAAGAAGTCTTCGAGAACATTGACCAAGCAAAAAAATATCTTGAAGAAAAAATGGGTCGGATCTAGGAATTATGTATTCAAGAAGGATACAATGAGGAGTGAAAATAGGAGGAGAACCAATTGCATCAGGAATGGGAGAAAATATGTAAGAAAGAGGAAATATTATGGAGACAGAATTCCAAAGTTCAGTGGTTAAAGGAAGGGGAGAAAAACAAAAATTTCTTCCACAAGTCAACAATATCTTGTAGGACTCATAACAGGATCTTGAAAATTAGATACCGTGAAGGAATAGAGAGATAATCCCATCATGAAATTGAAAAATATCTCATTCATCACTTTCAGGACATAGGTAGAGAACCCAACCTAGATCGTTCAGAGGCAATTCAAATAATTTTGAGGCATATTCCCAGATTGGTAAAGAGGAGCATAATAAAAATTTAAGGAAACCAATCTCACTAGAGGAGGTTGACCAACCAGTTCAAGAGATGCCAAATGGAAAGGACCCGGGCCCCAATGACTTCATAGTGGGCATCTTCAAAGCCTAATGGGATGTGGTAAAACACGATATCTATGGTATTGGTGAATATTCAAGACACTCTACCTCTATCCTTAAAGCTCTGAATTCTACTTTCATCACCCTGATCTCCAAAGAAAATGAGACGAGGAATCCATATTGTTTTAGAACGATAGCCCTATGTAATGTGGTGTACAAGATAGTATCAAAAGTTATAGAAAATAGACTGAAACCTCTCCTCCCCTTACTAATCTCAAAGGAATAGTCAGGATTCATGGAAGGTAGGATAATCTTAGACAACATTATTCAATATCATGAAATAATCCACACATTGAAAAGTAGGAAAAAAGTTGGCATGAAAATATAATTGGATTTCTCCAAAGAATATGACAAACTGAGATGGAATTATATGGAAAAACCCATGGAATCCTATGGCTTTGATAATCATTGGATAAAATGGGTAATGACTCTAGTGTCCATGACCAGTTTCTCAATATTGGTCAATGGAGCCCCTGAAAAATATTTCTACCCTTCCAGGGGTCTCATACAAGGGGATCATTTATCCCCCTTCCTATTCATTCTTATACTGGAAGGTTTGAGTAGAATTATCAAAGTTGCAACAGCATAAGGAACTATAAAAGGTCTCCAATTTTGTGAAGACTTCCCCACAACCACTCATCAACAATTTGTGTATGACACAATGATACATGGAATTCCTGTAAATGTGTTGAACCTGCACAAAATAGATCTAGCTGGAAATTGACATACATAGTTGCAGAGAAAATAAAAGAAAAGAGAAGTAGCAGAGAAAGAATGGAAGAATTCTCATTAACCAAATGAATGAATGATAATTTACACATGATATACTTTGTATAACTCAACTAATGCGTGAGGAGAATCCAATGTGCCATAGTGGTGGTCTAGAGTGATCTAGACACACACTAGTAGTTACGGGAGTAAATTGCCACCTAGTATAGTCTCTCGGGAAGTAACGGGAGTGAACTTCCACCTAGTCTGAGTTAACTAGTCTATCAGTATTCAGTTAACTGACTGAAATAGAGTGAAAAGAGGAGGAGATCAAGGAATCATGAGCAATGCGCTAGTCTAGTGATGATTCCAAGAACAATGTGCATTATTTGGTGATGATCCCAATGTTGCATGGTGATAATCCAAATGTAGCATCTAGAATCCACTCAACTGATCAAACTGAACAGAAAATTCAAGAGAATATTCTCCTAGAGGAATATTATCCCTAAAATTTAGGAGACTGGATAATGGATAATAAACATAGGGAAAACCTTAGGAAAAATAAATCCTAGTTGTGTGTGAAGTACTCCAACACCCCCCCTGAACATCACTATGGTGAAAATAAAGAATGGATCCCAGCAGTGAGGCCATGTTAGGTACCCAAATACAAAATATACACTGAAATAAATGAGGAAAGAGGGAAAATATCATGGGAAAACCCCCCCTCAAAGTAGAATGTATGTAAAAATAAGAACTGACAGTTGTTAGGAAATTGTTTCCTTCACTCCAAGATGACTACGCAAAGAATGGAACTTCTGCTCAATGAAGGTCTTGGTGAAGATGTTTGCAGTCTGTTCTGTTGAAGGAAAAAACAGCAAGTCGATGATCCCCTCATGTACTAAGTCTTGAATATAGTGCATGTGGATCTTGATATGCTTTGTCTTCTTCCTATGAACTGGATATCTACATAACTTCAGAGTGCTCTAGTTGTCACACCAGATGACGATCGGCCAATGAAAATGATTTCCCAACTCAATGAGAAAGTTTTGTAGCCACATATCCTGAATGGTTATGTTAACTACCCCTCTGTACTCTACCTCGGCTGAAGATAGAGAAATAGAAGCCTTCTTCTTGCTTGACCAACAGATAGGCCTGGAACCAATACTAAGTGAGTAACAAGATGTGGACTTGTGATCAATGCTATCACCATCCCAATTAGAATCAATGAACCCAATGAGGTCCAATGTAGAGTTTTTTGCATAGTGAATACAAAAGGTGATGGTGCCATGTATGTATCGAAGGATACGCTTTGCAGCCTTCCAATGTAGCTCATGCAACTCTTGCATGAACCTGGAGACTGCTCCAACTGCATAGGATAGGTCTGTTCTGGAGTGTGTGAGATAAAAAAATATCCCCACTAGCTATCTGTACAATGTTTTTTCAACCAGTAGAGTGACCCCACCATCCTCAAGTTTAAATCCTTATAGGAAAGGAGTCGAGGCAAACTTAAAGTCTATCATGTCAAATATCTCAACGAGATCTTGTGCGTACCTGACCTGAGACTGTTTGATGTCTGATGCATCCTGGATGATCTCGAGTCCAAGGAATAAATGTAGTGGACCCATGTTCATCATCAAGAACATGTCATGTATAATCCACTTGACTGCAACAATCATTGAAGTCGAGCAACTGGTGATCAACAAATCATCAACATATAGAAATAGATCAATCATCCTAAGCATGTAAACATTTGGGTATGATTTACAATATACAAAGTTTTGTGACTATAGGTAGGAGACCATCTTACCATACCATGCCTTTAGATCCTTCTTGAAGCCATAAAGAGACTTCTTCAATTGATAAACCAAAGATGAATCCTGCATAAATCCCTGGGGTTGCTCCATATATATCTCCTTATAGAGATCTTAGTGAAGAAATGCATTATTCGCATCCATCTGATGGACTTCCCATCTCTTGGTTGTCGCAATTGCAAGTTCCAAATGTATGGAATCCATCTTCGCTATTGGATAAAAGGTCTCATCATAGTCAATGTCATGCACGTGTTGAAAGCATTTGGAAAATAGATTGGCTTTGTATCTGCTAACCTTTCCATCCACTGTGTTCTTGGTCTTGTAGACCCATATGCACCTAAAAAGTTTCCTTCCTGAGGGAAGGGGAACCAGATCCCAAGTTTGGTTCTCAAGGAGGAAGTTGTACTCCTCCTACATAGTGGATTCCCAAAAGGGATTTCCAGTAGCCTTGCCATAAGACTTTTGATCTGAAGACTGAAACAAGAGAATATGCATGGGTGGCATAGGTTTAGTGGTATTGAGTGTAATAGTAGGCTCCTCAAAATCAAATTGAGTACTCCTAATATTAGTTGGATCCCCAAAAAGATCCCCTACATCCTAAAGAGTAGTCTTGGCCCACTTGGGCCTCTCCTCTAGCTCTGCATTTGCATCTGGATGCACTGACTCTGCATCTGACTGTACTAACTCTATATCTGGTTCATTTGAATCCTATGAATCATAACTCTCATCTGAAGAAGAGTCGGTATGTGCATACTCATCATCTCTTACAGGTAGAAGAATAAAGGTGTATGCATGTGGTTGTTGAGGTACATGCGAGACACTTTCCTCGAATTGGACACTACGCTCAATGATGAGTCGATCCAAGGAAATATCAATGAGTCTGTATCCCTTCACACCATTGGGTTATCCAGCAAAGATACCCCATGTGCTATGTGGATCAAGTACCTTCCTCTTCTCAGAGGAAATCCTAGCCCATGCAGGTGAACCGAAAATACAAAAGTGGGTCACTTCTGATTTGAGGTCACTCCAAGCCTTGTAGGGGGTCTTATCCTTGACAAATATATTGGGAGATATTTTTTGGATGTAGGTTTCACCATTAAGTTCTTCACCTCATAATTCTTGTGAAAGTGACTTTGCATGTTGCATGTGTTTGCACTCTTCTCGTCA
>CBVK0100410585.1:0-12431 GCA_900067695.1 Picea abies | reverse complement strand
AGGGACTTCAGTCACTAGGCCTCCTCTATTTGATGGAACGAATTTTGCCTTCTGGAAGGTTAGAATGAGAACATACCTAATGGCCTTAGGAGTTGATGTCTGTGATGTAGTAGAGACTAGATACATAAATCCTATTGTGCTAGCTTCCAAGGATGATAATTTAGAATTTAGCTTTAATGCTAAGGGAATGAATGCTATCTTGAATGGACTTGTAGAAGCCGAGTTTGTGAAGGTGATGCATCTTCAAACTGCTAAAGAAATGTGGGACAAACTCATTAACAGTTATGAAGGTAATGAGAAGGTGAAATATGCTAAGCTTCAAACCTACAGAGTACATTTTGAAAAGCTACAGATGAAAGAAGATGAAACCATTGAGAAGTATTTTCTGAGAATTGAAGAACTAGTAAATTCAATGAAAGCACTTGCTGAAAAAATTAAGGAACCCTCTTTAGTTCAAAAAATTTTGAGATCTCTGCCAGATAGGTTCAACCCAAAGGTCTCAGCTATAGAAGAACATAATGTTATAAATACTTTGTCTTTTGATCAACTTCTACGAACGTTGACTACATATGAAATGAGGATAGTTATAGATAAAACCACCTCTAGAGAAGCATCATTTAAAGAAGATAAGAATGAGGATTGTGAGCCTGATGAAATTGAAGAAAAATTTGTGAGAAGATTAACGAAAGGATCAAGAAAGTACCAAGGTAAGATGCCCTTCAAATGTTTCAATTGTGGTAAGATAGGTCATTTTGCAAATAAATCTCCACACAAGAAACATGATCAAAACTCTGAATATGAAGAGAAGCACAAATCAAGAAGACTTGATAAGAAGAAGAGTTTATGTGTAAACAATAATGACTCCTCAGAATACACCGATAGTGATTCTTCATGTGAATATAAAGTAAATGACTTCGTGCTTATGGCCAAAGAGGATTATGATAATGAAATAATAGGTAGTGAAGATAATGATGAAGAAGTTGTGGTTGATATGGAAGGAGAATTGATCAATGCACTAGAAGAGATTGACAGACTAAGAATCAAGAACAGCAAGAAAAAAAAATTGCTGATACAGTTTGAGAAAGACAATAAACAGCCTGATGAAGACTTTACCCTACTGAAAGTGGAATTAGAAGAGGCAAGGAAAATCGAGGATATTCTAAAATATCGGCTATCAGAAAAGAGGGCAAGATTTGAAGCCATGGAAGAAGAAGTAGTGAAAACTAGGAAAGAGATGGAGAAGTTTCAAACCTTGTATCATCAGAGTCTGTCTAGTGTCAAAGCCTCAGAAGAATTAACCACCATTCTGAATCAGCAAAGAAATCCAAAGCTGAAAACCGGTTTGGGGTTTGAAGAGGGATCAAGTAGTGGTCATCCAAGGAACAAAGAACCCATCAAGTTTGTTAAATCTACAACCAATGACAACCACAAACCTTCAGAAACAAAGGAAGACAATTAGCCGCCCAGGATGAGTAAAGAAAGAGGTGTCAGGACTGAATCTGTAGAACCAATAAATAATGTACTCCCTGCTCAAGGACATCATCAGCATGGAAGAAATCGATTTGCTCAAAGAAGACAATAATTTTCTAGGTACAAAGAATTTTTCTATAGATATTGTTTCTACTGTTCTAACTTTGGTCACAAAGCTATAAATTGCTCCTTAATAATTAGACATGAGAAATTAAGATTTCCAAGGAATAAATTTCTGCCACAACAAAGAATGATACAGCAAAGTAATAAACCATCACAGATTGCAAATTGTCAAATTAAGTCTAGATACATGCAACTGAGGAGGTCAATAAATAATAAACAGTCAGTGAGTAGACAACGTTGTAACAATAACTTTGACTTATTGAACAATGAGATTGAATGCTATAACTGTCACAACTTTGGCCACAAAGCTGCAAACTGCCATCTGAAGAATTACAAAGTAGATCCAAGGATAAAGTTCTTAGATAGAAAGGCCAACACATGGAAAAGAAAAGATAGTGAAAATTGTGGTCAAGCACTTTCAACTCAAAAACAAAAGGCCTCTGGGAATATAAATAGTGGATGTTACAAGCATGTCACTGGAGACAAGGATAAGCTATTGTCCATAAGTAAAAGAAAAACAGGAAATGTGATCCTTGAAAATGATGAACCGGGCAAAATCAAGGATAGAGGGATGATGAGTTTGAGTAAGGACAAAGGAGATGCCCAGTACGTTCTGCTTGTGGATGATCTGAAACATAATTTGCTCAATACAAGTCAAAAATGTGACAGAGGCAGTGAAGAGGTGCTCACGTCCAAAGAATGTAAGGTGAACGTAAACTCGGGAAAAGTGATGAACAAAGGCATAAGGACAATTAATGATGTTGAAATTGAATCCTCCCCTGCAAGTAAAGAAGAAGATTCAGATACAATAAAAGCATGTTCAGTTATTATTTGCCCCATGGATGAAGTAGGAGAAGAACCATGTCATAAGCTGGAAGCAGAAGTCTTGAAGGTTGAGTAGGCAAACACCCAAAGAAAATTCTTAAACAAGTCCATGACCATGGATAAGATCTTGGATAGCCAGAGATCACCAAATGACAAATCCAATATTGGACTCAACAAGGTAGAAATCAATGCTCCTAAGAAATCTGATATAGGTCCTTCATTTGTGAGAAAGAAAAGCATGTATGAGAGTGGGTGTAGCAGTTTTCTCTTGTGATTGAATATGAAAATAAAATCCCTGGAATGAATGCATCATGGAAGAAAAATGAAATTGCAGTAATAGAGATCGATGAGATTCAATGGGGAGATCCAAGGGCTATTTAAAAAGTACAAGCTACAATTGCACAGTGTTCAAGGAGGACAACGACATTCACAACAGCAACATTCTGAAGTACAAAATGATATACATGACATCCTATAGAGATAACAAGAGGAAAGACCATGTCAAGGAAAGTTAACCTTTAGGAATAAAAGGGGAAAAGAGTTAGAAGCAGAGAGATAACACTGACAGGGGGAGTCATCCACTCATGAGAAGAAAATATTGATGAAGGAGTCTAAGTAAGAGAGGTGAGCAATTTTGAGTATTCTACAGATTATACATCGGAAGCTGAGGATGAACAGGACCAAGAATCAGAAAAATAAGACTCTAGTTTGGATACAAACCTCTGCATGCCTCAAATAAGAGAGTCCTTCCTGTTAGGGGGAGTTTGTGTTGGTCTTAATATCTGAAGCTTAGGGGGAGCATGTTCTCTTTGACATTGATGTCAAAGAGGGAGAAAAGAATCCGAGTGTCTTTTTTGCCATCAATGCCAAAGGAGGAGATTGTTGGCAAATGTTTAACAGGCGGCATATGCTTGTCATTGATGGCAAGTACAGCAGTGAAGATGGCATGAGTACAGGAAGAATGTAACAGACGAGCATCAAAAGTATTTTAGGAAGACGCTGCAGAGCAAGCTCGATAAGTTCGGAAGAGATAGTGAAGAGGATTGTTGGCAGGTTTAACAGGCAAAGTGAGCTTGTCATTGATGGCAGGATCAGAGTGTGCATCGATGGAAAAATAGGAACAAAATAAGCTCAGGAGGGATTAGTGTAGAGTTGCACACAATGCATAGGTGTGCACCAGGGACAAGGTTAACTCATTTCCAAAGCTCAAGAGAGATAGCGTACTCAGGATCTCAGGAGGATCAAAGGTTGAGGCCTTTGACACTTAGAAATTATTCTAAGTAAGGAGGATGCGTAAGCTCGAGTGGAGAAGCGCATTGATCATGGAAGAGGAGGAGCATTTCAGAGTTTCCTAGATCGGGACTTGAAGTCTTGAGACCCTTCATCATGAAGTGGAGAAATCACGAAGTGGAGTTGAAGCGTCGAAACACTTCACTACAAAAGCAGCGAAATCGCGAAGTGGTGAAATCATGAGAAAATCTGGGCCGTAGGACCTGGTTATCTATGAAGACTCAATAGTTGTTAGATATGGTGAAGCTGCAAGGCGGATAAGTCCAAGAGTCATCCAACTCTCCAAAGTTGTGAAGGAATCATGACTGTCCATCGGGGAGAATCGTGGATCGCTGATCAAGAGGACGCATGGTGAAAGATCAAAGCACCACAAAGCTCCATTTCGGATTTTTGCCTATCGCAACTTGGAGTGACAAGAACCTCCCTCGAAGGAATCGCGATATGCGAAATCATGATTTAATCGCAACCGTCAGATCAAAGTTTTGTTTTGGACCATTGATCCAGCTTCATCTCGGAGTTTCGCAACTCGCGACATGGAGAGGCAAGAAACATAACTATCAAACTCGCGATATGCGAAATCGCAATCGTTAGATCAAGGTGTGATATGGACCGTTGATCTGAGACTCCTTTTCGGAGTTTCGCGACTCGCAACTTGGAGAGGCAAGAAATATGAAGGTCGAAATCGCGATATGATCTGAGCCATTGAATTAAGATCAGATCTGGAGCACCGAATCATAGGTCAATTTGTTGGCATAGAGTCAACGAAGCATGGTGTGTGAACTCGTGAGATGCGAGATCACGATAAGATCTGGAACGTCAGATCTATGGAGATTTCAATCGTTGATCAGATGAAGTTTATAAACTCGCAAAGTGCCTTTTTTGGCACAGCCTATGGTCACCGTTGGTGGTCACGAGAAGGGAAGGAGTCAGTTCTGATAAGCTCGGCATTTCAAGGATCGCGACTTGGAGAGTTGAGATGCCTCATCTCTAGATTCACGAAATGCGAAATCGCGAAAGCACCTTATGCATAAGCGCTTGGTCATAGTCGTGGTCATATAAAGGAAGGAGCCAGTGCAGAAAAACTTCATTTCAGAGTTTCAAAACTCGTGACATGGAGACTCAAGATGTCTCATCGCAGAATATCTGAATTGTGAAAGTGCGAAACGGGTAAATAACACAAGAACCCATCAGAGTAAATCCAACAATGCAAGTGAATCTGAGCATAATCAAAGGGCTATTGTTGCACATCACAGTGTAACTGCCAAAAACCACTGATGGTTTCTGCCAGAAGACACGAAGACACTTCGGGGTGACTGACAGAGGAGATGAAGAGTCTCTGGGAATCTTCAAGAGGGATGAAGATGCTCATGGAGGTGATTGACAACTAGATGAGAATTGAAGCTTGTAACTAGAACAAAGAAGGTGAGCTCGACTGCCATAGAGAAGACAAAGAGTCTCAACTGCTAGAGAGGCTAAGGAATCTCTGCATAACATACAGTGACACTGAATGAGTGGAAAAACGTCCAGAGAAGCTGAAGAGTCACAATGATGATCAGACAGAGCACTCGAGTTGTGGAGGATATCGAAGCGGTGTGAGTATGCAAAGGAATTGCACGCATTGCATGCACAAGGTGCACAAAATCTATAAATGCACAATACAGAGAAGAGATGGGGTTGTTATCATGGTTGTTGGAGTTGTTGTGGTCGCTATTGTTGAAGGTGATTCATGCGAAAAGAAGGAGGAGAATGCAGCAGCTAAATTGAACAGAAGAGGAACTGTGCAGTGAATGGACATGGTGCATAGAGCATAAAAAGTATAATAATAGACAGCGCAAGTCATGTGTGCAGGAAGGTAGTGAGGTAGACAGAGCAACGAGATGCAACAGAATGGTGATGAGTCTGGTAAGAAATTGTTGAACATTATATCACTGTAATAAGTTTCAGTAGAAAAGGTTTATAATCCAGGGTGGTAGGGAGGTGCTAGGGAGGACTATTGTCCTCAGAGGTTCAAGTGGGTGATTGAACACAAGGAGTTGTAGCTTCCATCTGGTTGCAGCTAGAGAAACCAGGGTGGCAAGGTGGTGCAAGGGAGAACTCTTGTTCTCTGTTATACAGGTTGGTGCCTGTATGATTGGAAGTCGGTGCTTCCATCCAGTTGGTCTTGGAAACACTTAGGATGTTGGTGTTTCCTTCTAGTTGGTGCTAGAGAAACCAGGGAGTTGGTGCTTCCTTCTAGTTGGTGCTAGAAAAACCAAGGAGTTGGTGCTTCCTTCTAGTGGGTGCTAGAGAAAACAGAGAGTTGGTGCTCTCAGCAAGTAGCATCTTGCAAAACTCAGGTTGTAGCCTCATTATGAGTTGGTGCTCATATGTATGATAATGTAAAGACTATAACTATTACTTATCATATAAAGAAAAAGAGGTTTTTACCCTATGTGGGTTTCCTCGGGAAATATCTGTTTCTATGTTTCTCATATATGTGACTGATGCTAAATGTGCCATTGTTTATTTCCCTGTGTTATTGTGATCATCATTCAGTGTTTCTGTAAAGAGTTTAAAAGAAGCATAATTGTTTGTTGGTCTAATCCGAAAGAGCTTGTACAATAGTTAGATTTGAGTTTTCTAAGATTTTTGTAAATTCAGTAATAAAGTCAATATGCACAGTGTTGTGCCATGACACATAGTTCATTTTTCTATTTAAGTGTTGCTTGATACAAAACTAATGACTCAGCAATGCAGGATCCAAAGCTTAAGAGAATCCATTAATGGAAGTCATTAATATGACGGTGAAAACCTTTGTGGTCAGAGAAGGGATGAATCTAAATATGATCTGAATCCATATGCCACACGAACCTAGTCTAGTCATAACCTTTATTTCCATTTTGGTACCACGTCTGAAGTTCATTAAGCCATAAAGTCGTTTTATGCAAAGATTTCATCGAAGTTCACGCCGGGATACCCACCCGTCAAAAGGAAAGGTCTGAAATTGGCCACGTCCCTATTCCACTCATGCAAATAAGTAAATGCCAGAATCGCCCAATAGGATTTACCCTGTTAAACTATCCTTTCGGACAACTGCAATCTCATTATGTCCATACAATCATGATGAACAACAATTACTGCTAAACTTACCCGTCAAGCCAATTATAAGGCCTTGAGAACTCGCCTAAGAATTCAACATTTCCAAAAAAGCATAGCCATTTCTGAATTCAGTAGAGCGAACTATCATGTATCATTTTGAAATCCACATTCCTTAGCTTTCCGCAGAAGTCTAAATGCCAAGAGCCACAACAAGTTGAAGTGTTATGTCTAAAGAAGCAGTACCAGACGAGCCCTGTGACCCCCGAGTCGAGGTTGTGGGCGATCTCAAAGGGAAAGTGGAGCATGTTAAGCTCCTTGACCTTGACCTCATAGATTCAGTCTTGTTCCCTCAGATGCACACAGATGTCTTTTGGGATATGGCTCTAGATGGAACCTAAGATATCCAATTTGTGCCAAAATCAAACTTCATCAATTTATTCAATTCGACCATCATGAACCTGATAGACCTACCAGTCTTCCCCAATCACCAAACCCTGCCACCACCAGTCCACCCCAGAGTTGATGCAGCTCGATCCACCAAAAATAGTGGAGCGAGGACTCCCAAGAATAACCCAATAGTCACCTAAGCCAAGATCAGAAGTTTCTGGTCCAGACCCCAAAGTTCCAGAATAGAAAATGAAGTTGAATGGTCTGAATCCAAACACCCAGGAACAACAGCCTAAACTTTCGACACAAGGAAAAGACACCCACACTATGGAGGAGTTGCACTCCCAGAGAAAAAAAAAAATCCCCTCATTGGCCAAGGGTGAGGATGTACAAGATGCCACAACGCAGGAATTAGAAGCAACAAGAGATTTGGAGCTACCAAAGCCTCAGAGGGAACCAACATCAACACCCGGGCTGAGCGCGACATCCGCATGTGAAAAAATGGAGCGGTTTCTCCAGGACCCTCAACAATGCGCAGAACTGATGCAACTTTGCATAGCCAAAACAGAGGTTTTTACTCTTTTTCCCTCAGAGCTACGGTTGAGGATCGCACCAGGGCCACCAACAGAGGAGGAGGTAGAGACCTGCTCAGAGCATTCAATGGCCAATGGACTTCCATTGTAGACGTGAGCACCTAGAGACACAACTCCTTCATCTTCTGACCTCGTACAATGGCCAGCAACGCAGTTATTTAGACTTATCAGAGCATCAACGGATCAATTAGAGCTAAGGCTCCAGGAGGCCGGGAGATCCGCTGAGGTTGCAAAGAAGTAAGATTTTTTCACGCAAACATGTAGGATGCAGGAAGCGCATGAAAAACTCCAAGTTCAGTACAAACTGGAAAAAGTGCAGGAAAGACTTGTCGAAGCCTGCCCGGAGATTCGAAAGGTTGCGCTCGAATTACCTGAGGTTAGTGATGCATGCAAGCCAGAACACCAGATTGAGTTGCTAAAAGGAGCATGGATACAACTCTCCACTCAAGCTGAGCAGCTGAAAGAACAGTTACAACAAGCCCAGCAAGAGGCAGAGCACCAGCCCCAGAAGATGTAGGAGAAGATGCAGAAGATAGTATTGCAAGGTAACAACTGTTGAGTAGCACTACACAAGCACATAGTGGAATGCACAAAAATATTCAAGGAAGTCAGTGACTGGATGGGAATCATTACTCAATGAAACCAAGTCTTGGAGGAGGTGTGCACAAAGATCCAAGTGTTGAATGAAGAAGTTGCAGCCACAATGGACCCTATGGAGCAACAACATAAGTTCGACCAAATTCAACAGGCGGACAATGAGATGAACACCCTCTTTGAGGCACATTCCGTAGAAAAGAAAGATTTGTGCGATTTTCAACCTGTTATTCAGGGAGTATACATGCAAATGCATCAAGTTGATGCAACAGTACGTTCCGAGTGGAACTTGTTGGTCGCATCCCAATCAAAGGTGGATAGCAAGGAAACAACCCAACAGTTTGTTGTCAACGCATCACTCCTCGCCAGGAAGTGGCAGGACAAAGTTGTAACCTTTCAAGGAGTGAAACAACGAGCCTTAGAGTTGCTACAAGAGTTGGGTCCTTCGTTTGAAAAGGTAAAAGAAAAAGAAGCACAAACAGAAGAGCCCAAGGAAGAAGAAAAGAAGGACAAGGAAACACAGTAGATGCTCCTAGAAAATGTGAAAGAACCAAGCACTTGACTCAAGGGTGAGTCAAGGATTGTGGTCAGAGCCTGTTGGGCCATTCGTTTTTGGTATAAGGAATCGCACAAGTTTTGACTAAGCAAAAGTTGCACAAGCTTCATCAGAGGCCTAGAGAAAGAGCAACAGAAAGCAGTTGTGAAAGTCAGTGCAATGCCAACTAAGCAACAAACGGTTGCAACAAAACAAGAAAGCGTGCAAGCCAAGAAGGGAGACACAACCCAACTTATATATAGGGATGAATATAATTGTAAAAGGGTTGGTCGGGTTGTTGGTTCATGGATTAGTTGATTTAGTCATTGTATTTGTTGTTAGCCAGCGGATCATGAGTTGGTCCTGAGTTGAGTGTTGTAAATCGAGTGAAGTCAAGTTTTGAGTCTGTAATGAATTGGATCTATTAGTTTGATTATCGGAGCTCTGCGACATGAGTCCAGAGCCAAGAATTTGTACAGTGCACTACTGTGTAATTCTGAGTCTGTAATCAGAGAAAGATTCTAAAGATAATATGAAGAAGGACCTAAATTTTCAAATATGATGTGTCTCTGTGTGTTTACTTATACATTATAGTATTTCCTTATGGCTTATGAGTTCCATTTGATGGTTCTATGTTTAAATGCTTATTCACAACGTAAGTAGGTTCGATTCTTGCACATGTATGTTTCATATATGTTCATGTTTCTTGCGCAATATTATGAATGAGTCTTGAAGGCTCTATGGATCCTCTTAAGTCTTTTCCCTACCCTTCCCTATCCATCTATCTCAACAGCGCCTCTTCGGAGAAGATGAAAATGTCAACACTCTAGACTACACGATACCTTTTGTTGGTAACCTGAGAGGAACCCTGGTCTTATCAAACTTGAGCCAACACATTCTTCAATATTGTGAGGACTTTTTCCTCGGTTTTCCATATCTGGCGATTCAACTAGGTCCAAAATCTTCTAGATCATCAGATCCTCGCTGTCAAGGCTGGGAACCTCTCTAAATTTGGGACATTATTGTTCTCTGGACATTTTTTCAAGGGAAATTGTTTTATCATGTCTCCTAGAAAGGGATCCCATTCGGAGAATGAGTGTGCGGCATTCAACACCGAAGACGAGGACATGTCAGTCATGGAATATGCAAAAGTTACTCCAACCGCCTTACTCATGGGCACCCCATAACTGTTACCAATCTTCAACACCCTTGTTGTAGTTGTGGCGTCTTCTCCATTTGGTAAAAAACAAGACCCGCTAGCACGCTTTGATGTAGTCGAAGGATGTGCAGCAACAGATGCAGATGTTGTGTCTAACCATGGAACCTGTACATGCAGATATCTATACCATCAAAAATGGGATTGATTCATTTACTAATTTTAGAGACTGCATCCACCTGAATGACATTTGTCCTAGTCCTCTATTATCACGGAAAACAAAGCTCTGAACTGCAAGATGAGATTGACATTCACATTCGAGAAATGCTCGGAGGTTTGTGCGATCCATCATCCAATGTTGGATGGTTGCTCTGCAAAATCGAAGCCATAAAAATGGGGAAGCAAGTCATGTAAGATTGCCTGGTTAGATGGGTGTTGCATTAGTTAGACACGTAGCAGGTTACCACTTACCACCGATTATACCATGCAGTTTACTATCGATCACCTGGCAATTAAGAGAACTTTTACCTGTGGAACTTAGAACGAGTTTGGATAAATGACTGACAAGGAATATAATCCCAAATCAATTTTCTTCGTTATCTTTCATTTTTCAGTGCAAGAAGTTTGGCAATGCTACCATTTCTCAAGTGCAGGATGTAGTCCTGGAATTTCACCCTTTTGGTTTTAAGAAGTCGTGGAATTTTACCTAACACGGGATATTTTTTGGTTTTAAGAAGTATTTGACATGTGTGGATACAAAATCCACATGTAAATATTTATCGGCATAAAAAATCCAAATCTATCAAATCTAAGTTTCACTCAGTAGGTAATCATCATAAATTCTGGGTATTTAACTTCCTATAGCTATACTGTGTAGTTTTTTATCGAGGCTGCACTCTCCATTGGTTTATTGGAGGAGTAAATAAAATAGTAAACTAAATTCAATATTGTCTCGTATTCTCAGTTCAGATGCATTATTAATGGTTAATTGAATGTGTTAATGGTTAATTGAATATCGAACTGCATGTCGGGATTTCCTCGAGCCAAGCATTGTTTCGGGTTAAGACAAGGAGTCGTCCGGTGAAGATTTCTTACTCGTCTCCTTAACTTCTATTCTCAAGTTTTTCTCATCAATTGCCACCAAGAATTTCAAAGTGAATCCGTCAAATATTGATGCCAATCCTCTTGTGCTTGTCGATCCATATTTATTATTGAATATTGATTGCATTATAATTGATTGGTGCTTGATGTTACATTCTCACCTAAGTTTTTCATTGTCCTCGAATCTGAAAATTTTCAAGATCAAAGAAGTTATGGACATGGACAATTTTCAAGATCAAAGAAGTCATGGACATAGATAAAATGTTGAATCCTCCATGCAAAATAAACTCTCTCAGTTTCCCACGTTAAGAATAAGAATAAGAATGAGATCTTTCCTGGAACTTGTAACTTCAGGGAATGAAACTCCTACTACTTTACTTTTAATCCAAGTTAGTTCAAATATCTTAAACCTTTTATAGTCATGAATATGTTTATAATTAATATTGTATAGGATTTTTCTTAAATTGCATGTTTAGTTTATTTGAACAACATCTAGTTGCTTTTATAGTTTTTTTATTAAGGAGTTTATGGTTTAAATTTTTCTCCACTATTAACTTAGTATAGTTTTTTTAATTAAGAGGTTTTTGTTATAAGCTTCTCATCACTATTAATTCACGTATGCAAATTTTGTCTTTTCTCAATTCCATTCTAAGTGTTTTATCTTCCTAAGCTAGTTTGACATGCAAAGCCAACATTTTCTCTTCTCAAGCTAATTTGTTGTCCTTCCATACCAAGCTTGAAAATCATGCTCGACAATTTCATATAATTTCCCTTTAAAACACAGTTCCTTCATTTACTGTTCTTGTCACCAATGTATCCCTGGAGTAATCGCAACTCGTTCATGGCACTATTCCCGAGTTTGGATTTCATAGTCAAATTGAGTTTCACAGTGGAAAAATGCTTCCCATTGTTTGCATGATTTATGGATTGGTATTTCACAGATAAAAGATGAATTAATTTGTGATGATGAGCACGAGCTCCTTATCGACAAAAGAACATTGGGAAATTTCTGTATCATCTTGCATCTCGAACTGTGGATTTTGGTTCAATTTTGTAGATCTGAATCCTCAGCTGTGATGTATGCCCAGTGTTTGTGATCAGCAATGAGATCAACTCATCCTGCAACTCATTTTTCTTTTATAAAATTTGAGATGGAAGATGCATATATACTTATTGTTTTCTTGTGTTAAAATTGAAGATGAGGCATTGATAATGGGTAGCCATTGAAAATCGATTTTGCTTATTGTTTTCCTGTGTTAAAATTGAAGATGAGGCATTG
>CBVK0100410584.1:0-12432 GCA_900067695.1 Picea abies | reverse complement strand
CTAATATTTTCCCTTCAAAATCAAATAAATTTTTTACTCTATTAATTCGTTATTTAATAGTCAATTACAATATTTTCCATGTTTTTTCATTTTTCCACATTCATTAAACTTAGCAATGATTCATATAATTTTTGGTATATATATACACTCTTCTTCTTGTTTATTTATCCCATATTCATTAAACTCAACAATAATTCATATAATGTTTGTTATATATACACTCTTTTTTTTATCTTTTTACATTGCATTTAATATTGGAAAACATTCATTAAATAGTTTGGAACAATCTATAAGGGAGAAACATCAATGAGATATTCGAGGAAAATCTAGCATTTTAGAGGTTAGTATTTTTTTTTTTTTAATTCTTACCATTTACCAAAATATATGTATAAGATAAATCATTGAAAACCCTAAACTATATGAGATTTTTTTATATTTTTTTTCTAAAGAAATCACAAGTTTTAAAATATTTTTAGATATTTTTGGAATAAATTTTAGCAAAATTATAAGGATTTTAAGAAGAAAAAATGAAAAAAAAAAACAAATTTTAGTGTATTTTTTTATAGTTTTATTGTTTTTTCAGTAATTTTATTATAGTTCTAGCCCATGGGAATTGTTGGGGGAGATGCCCCTCCACACATGACCAAGTCTTGGCCTACAGGGGGCTGGGGGCGATGCTCGACATCACCTCCATGACACTTTGGCCGACAGACAACCGGTGTGTCGGCTGTATGTCGGTCTAAGTACAGGGGGGATGTCTGACATCACCTATAGTGCCCTTGTAAGCCAATATTTGGTCACAAGTGTAGGGGTTGATGTTGGGCATCACTCCCAGTACCCCCGTGAGCCAGTACCCAACCCCCTAAGTACCTTTACAAGGATGGGGTATTAAATTTTCGCTTTTTCCTTAAACATAATCTATGTCTCTTCTCGAGGACATCAATGTCTTCAGCTTGTCATGAGATCTTTGATGACTACAACTATGCCCAAATTGGAGCTCTAGATTGAAGGTCATAACCTTTTAAAGTCTAAGGGTCCTCATTGGCCAAAGGTTTCCCTAATGGTTCTTGGATAACCCAGTTCAATAGTGACAACTTCCTCAAATCCCTAATGGTTCTTGGATAACCCAGTTCAATAGTGACAACTTCCTCAAAACTTATACTTGATCGATGGATAGCCACTTTTCAAATTATGGATTATCCTCTCTTATGGGATACGCCTCGATTAATAGATGAGATTAAATCTTTCCCATTCTTAATCGACAGTTCATCTTTGTTCTCGAAATTCCTCCCTATCGAAGTATCCAATTGTGGTCCCACTGACTACTCCAATCTACCACTCTGAATACACTCACTCCGACAAGTTTAATGGTCCTTGAACCTCCTGTCATTCGACTCCCTCTTTTACACATCCCTTTAAAACCTCTGATTGTGCCGAAGAACTATTCATTGGATCCAACGATCCAAATTCACCTTAGCCATTCTTAATAATCTTTCGGATTAATTATTCCATATTACATCAAAATCCCACTTTTAATATCTTATTTACTTAATCCTCATTAGTGTTAATTAACCCTTATTTAATTTAAAATCCTAATAATTATTCCATTTTGACTTAGTTGAGTTTACTTGCCAGGTAAAAATGATAACTTACTCTTTCTTTTACTTCAGGAACTCCATGTCCCCAAAAAAGATTTTGGTGTTAATTTAAACATCATTCTAATAATGATTATCTTATAATTTAATTAATTATATTATAACATATTTATATTATATTATAATATAATTAATTAAACTATAATACACAGGATTATTAACCTTGATTAACATATAAATCGCAGACCCTCGCTTACAATTTCACACCGAAATCTTCACACACACACACACACACACACATATATATATGAAAAGAAAGGGAAACATAATATATTTGATGTTATATATTATCTTAGATATTTCAGGCTCCCTTCACATGCAATATTATATATTTTATAACCTTATAATATTTGAAACCTATCGTACTCTGAATCATCAGAGTTTAATCATGTGTGCTCCTCTCGTTCGTCTGACAACCAATTATGAAAGAACATAATTTGATATTATAAAAGTATGCGTGGGACCTTTTAACACTCACTTCGTCGCTCCAAGAGCTTCACTCTTCATCAAACACTCCCTTCCCTCTACTACGATGACCAATTACAGAAAAGAAACATTTAATATTATAATATATTTAAAATATCATAACTCTTAGGCCATCACTCCGATAGCTTTGGACTCCATTCGTGTGCATCCATTTCCATCCTCCAATGGACAAATCTGCAAGGAAAGGATTCATGATAATTAAATATATGTATACAACCTATTATACTAATGCTATCACACTCCAATTGTGTGCTCCACTATTTAATTTCCTCCGATAACCAACCACGAAAGAGCAAGGTTTATTATTATATTATATAACAATTACAAAGCCTTAAGCCATCACCGTAATATGTTCAGAGTCAACTTGTGCTTGCTCCTCCCATTCATCTAATCACCAACTCCGAAGGAAAATGAAATTTTGGTAATAATATATATGCATATAATTATGTTGACAAGATATCTTGAGGATTTATATTTTTCCAAGCATTAAAAGATAGATAAATAAAATACCTTAATAATGACTTCTTCAAGAGCGTCGAACGACCTATGTAAAGAATAAACGATTAAACTTGGGAAAATTGACAATATTATTCTTTTCACAGAGGGGAGGAGAAATTCCAATATTCCCATTTCTCACGCACAAGACTCGAAATCACACACACACACACACACATAAATTTGGGCATTTTTATTTGTTTAATTCTTTTCCAAAACATTACATTTCTTGGAAATAAAATCTTCCATGGTAAAATTATGTTTTTACCAGAACACACATAAATTTGGGCATTTTTATTTGTTTAATTCTTTTCCAAAACATTACATTTCTTGGAAATAAAATCTTCCATGGTAAAATTATGTTTTTACCAGAAAGTACTATTCTCCTATTTTTACGCAATTCTTTGCTATTTTCTAGGAATAGTTACAGTGTTCAATTATTTCCCCTTTGGACACTAATTTACTATGTAACTCATGGTAAAATTCTTTTCTTACCAAAATACTAATGAAACTTAATTAATTACAATACATCCAATGCTTGATTTCTTTTTATTTCAAATTAGGAAGTTGAACTTTATTCCTCCTCCTTTGCTAATTATTTATTTTAAAAATACTTTGGCTTTCTTCAACATTTTGCTTATTCCTTCAAGGCCAAATAGGGGTATTCACTTCCCTCCAATCCTAAAGCCTATCATATCTCTCAGGCCAACGGAATAGCTAGGGCCAACTGACTAGTCTTCATGTTTATATCAACAATTGCATGAACCTTATTACTAGGATTGTTCTGGGAGCACTTTAGTGGCTTAGTATTTACTAATAACTTAGGGATTTGTTCACATAAACTACTATAAGTGACCATCCAACACTTTTTTCATACTTTGGGTGACAAACCATTACTAACAACTTCTTCTTTTAAACCAAGACATGTATAAAACCAACAATCGAATATGCTTTGAATAGGATAATAAATTATGCAATTATCTAGAATATGGAATTAATAGTATTAAATAGACTCGGCATGGCAATACAAGGCACAAAAAAACACTTATATGAACTTTATAAATTGTTCGCAACTGTTGAAGGGTGTGCCACTTTCCACCCAACTATAGGCACAACTGCTATTGGTGTTTTTCACAGCTGGCCACCCCTTAGCCAGAGTATGATGCCATGAGAGGAATTCTTCTACTCATCATATGAGAAAAGATGAAGGCCACTCTCGTTCACCTACATGAACTCAACAAGCCAATTCTTCAATCCACCAAGGAAGGGGGTTGCTCTTGCCACAAAGAGCTTCAAAAACAGTCATACACAGAACAAGGGAGGCCTTTCACTACCTAGAAATCCATTAACACCATCCCCTCTTAATTCCTTCATGATTGTTAAACCAATCACTAAAATTTCGTAGCACCGTTTATCAACCTGATTTGAAGACAAATTCTAATGGTTCATGCACCCAAGAAACATATTTCTTCACTTACCTATTTTTCTCAGAACTAGAAGAGTTTATCACACTCTTCTCCACTCAAATTTGGTCCCCATACCCAATTGTGTGTATCCTCCCTCTCTTCCCACATTTTTCCTCCTTTTTCTTTCCTTCTACAACATGATTTCGTGGGTCAAATCCCCCAATTTGTGGGTCAGATCAGAAACTTCCAGATGGGTACTATGCCCATTCCCTCATTGATTTTTGAGGAACAACCAACCACCACCTTGATTGGTAATTAAGTTTTTTCTAGGGCAAATGATAGTTTTGGGTTTGAACATTTTTAATTCAGTAGAGTACTGTCTGGAAGGGGTCATCTCAACTAGTCATGGTTCCCCTCACCATTCCCTCTCGTGACATCATAACCTATATAGGAAATACCCTTAAACAATTATTTAACATTTTCCTTTTCACATTAATAATAGAAATGTTCACATTACCTTATTTACCAAAGGTTCAACATTTCCCAAAATCCACACATAACATATTTGTCCATAGTCTTCTAGCAACAATTTAATTATATTTACAAGTTGGGGGAAACAAGGGTATTAAATCCCCTCCCCCTTAAAGGAACGTCATCCTTGGTGTTCTTTGCATCTCAACAACACTAGTCATGCCCCCATCTTTCCACTGCTTTAGCAATGTTTTCATTTTCTTTGTCTGGTCCTTTCCCGAACTCTTGGCCTTTGTCACATGCCTACAATAATTTCAAGCAACAAGAATATTAATCACAATTTCATGCAAAAACATTTTATTGCTACTCAAAAGTCAAGAAGAAATATTTGTATAAACACAATACTTATCTAAGTAATTTCCTGTATCCACATCGAGTTGGTTGTCCTACTAACTTGACCCATTGTTTCCTTGAAATACCCATTGTGTGCATGATTCCAACCAATAATTTACAATAATTATCAAAGTCTCCTCTCCCTTGTGGTCACTCACACTCCAAATCTTGGCTCTTCTATGTTATACAGTCCCTCGGGTGATCCATCTTTCCTTGCCAAGGATTTCTCGCACAATAATAGTTCTAGAGACTTCATTGAGCCTTACAGTCGAGGCGTCCCTCGAATTGGATCTGTGGAGGCATCCCTTCAGCCTGTGTTGCCACAACACAACATATTATAGGGTGATCATGGCTCACCACGAGGTTCCTTTGTCTCAACAATAGGATTTTTCATTCTTTCCAGCTTGACAGCCTTAAAATGTCCTTCTTAGACAGATATTTTTCGTCTCATCTGTATCACGGGTATACATAAATTATGAGATATTATCATCAATTTCATATTCAGAATTTTCTTGCAAATCTGTCACCCACATATTTCCAAATTCCACATTTATTTTCAGATCTGTTCCACACAAGAACTAGATTCACAAGTATGGGACTTTCCTTCCCATAGAAATTTATCTCAACAGTCAATTGGTATTCCTTAGGGGCTTACAACACTGCCATATCCAAGACCCCTTTCTTCCTGCAATTTCAACATTCCTCAGCCAAACAAATTGTTAGTTTTCATGCTCATTATATTTTCAAAACTGTGCATACTAGCAGTCTAAGTCATTTCATCTATTCGAGGGTACAGAGCAAAAGGAAATATCATTATTTACTTATGCATCCTATCAACATACCAAATTATCCAAATGTAACTCAAATTCCAGTTGACTTTAATTAGTGTGCCAATATTCATGGCCACATCCATACCCAATGTACCCTTACATTGGGTTCAAGTTCGCCATACTTATGACAAGCACCTTGCCATGGTGTGTTGGAGCTCAACCAACCTCTTCACCATAGGTTTAATCATTTTAATTCATTCTTACAACAAGACTATGCTTCCCACTACAGGTTGGTCACAATCCCAGATCAGTACATATGAAACTAAAAGTTTCTCTCGAATGCACCTAAGCATTCTTCCTTCATTAATAACCAGGGTGTCAACACTCATGGCCACCCAAAATTCTATTTTCTTTAACACCTCTACAATGCAATTAGAGTATTGGAAGGTCCTCCTTCCTTAATGGGAAATCCATTTTCTACCCTCTTATGAAAACATGCATTTCCTCAACACATTCCATACAATGTGCTAACTATGAGCACCTTTATTCCCAATCTCCCTATATTGGTAATTGTACCCATGGTACTCCTTACTCATGCATTTTATTGCAAGGATTATAACTCATCCTTGACTAGCATAGGCTTCCTCTTTATGTGGTTCAGATTCTTCTTTTCTGAATCTTACCCCGCTTGGGTAGCAATGTGTTAGCGTCGAAAGTCACTCCTGGATTGCTTGCAGGAGCAGAGCTCGACACCCATCAGTTACAAATTTTTAATTCCACATTTTCATTTTCAGATATGTTCCACACAGAACTAGATTCACAAGTATGAGATCTTCCTTCTCATAAAAATTTGGCTCAACAAGCATTGGTCTTCCTTATGGGATTACATCAATGCCCTATCCAAGACCCTTCTTTCCTACAATTTCAATACTCACACAGCCAAAACGATGTTAGTTATCATGCACATTATACTTTCAATGCACATTTGTAGTGGCTCACAAAAATTTCAGAACTGTGCATACTAACATTTAAATCACTTTTATACATTCAACGATATAAAGAAAAAATAAATATTCTTCCTTACATATTCATCATTTCAACATCCAAGCTTTTTCAAATGCAATAAAACATTAAATGAATTTAATCAACGTGTTAATGTCCATGGTCACATTCACACACAATGCAACCTTGCATTGATTTTAGATTATTAGTTTTCATGTTAGGCACTCTTGCCATGGTGTGTTGGAACTCAAACAAACTCTCACCATAGGGATCCTCTATCCACGTTCATTATTACAACATGATTGTTCCTCCCGCCTTGAGTTGATCATAACCTCAAATCAACACAACATGATGTGTAATTAAAATTTCATATGAATGTCTTCCAACATTCCTTCTTCACAAATAACCAAGGTTCCCACATCTATGGCCACTTAATTCCTCTCTTTACCATTCTACAACTCCGGTAGAGTATTGGAAGGTCCTCCTTCCATAATGGGTAGTCATTTTTCTGCCCTCTCATGCAAACATGCATTTACTCAATGCATTCAATTCTATGTGCTTCTTATGAGAAATTTTTTCCAATCACTCATGATTGGTCAATGTACCCATGACATTATTGGTTCATGAGTTTTCTTGCAATGATTGGTCAATGTACCCATGACATTATTGGTTCATGAGTTTTCTTGCAAGGATTTTAATCATTCTTGACTAACATAGATTTCCTCTCTCTATTATTTAGATTCTTCTTTCTGAGGTTGTCAACCATTCACAACTGTCCTTCCTCAACAATTCAAATGTTTTCCTACACATTTTCAGGTATCATCACAGTCCCAAACATGTTAGTTGTCATGTTAAATAAAATGCATGTACATAGCATCTAAATCAACAAGCATTATCAAATATTTCCTAGCATATCTACATGTACTTCACCACATTACTCCCCAATGTGCTCACTAGTGTAACTATAAAAATAATTTAGTTGTTGGGTATCCTACAACCATCATCATATTAGTTTCTCATCATGGAGAAACATAATAAACAACAAGGAAAGGGTTTAAGGGACTCTTTCCTCTTTTCCAACCCCTCCTACATCGTCTCGAACTTTCTCAGTTCAACTGAGTTATTTCCAATGCCTCACTATCTTCACTTAACATGGATCAATCAAGCCTATTCATTTAAGCATACTTATTTGTTTATTTTCCTTTTCTTTCACAACTGTTCCTTTTTTTAGGTTTATAATTCTATTAAGCAAATAAGAGTTTTTAGAGTGAGGAAAGTGTTTCTCCTTTCCTCCTCCTTTTCTTAAGAAAATTGCCCCTCTTGGTATTTTCCTGCTCCATTCCTTGAGTAGTTTCGACCAAGTTTCATTTTGACTTCTCATGATAATTCAACATGCCACAACAACAAGATTTTGTTTTTCCACAAATTAAGAACTAGTGAATTTTTCACATTCACCAAAGAGAGAATCAGGTTGGTCAACACTCGTTTTCATATATTTTACCCATGCATGATATTTTAAAATGTAATCCAAGATTCTTGTACAAATAGACTTTGTAGTCTATTGTCTAATTTTGCATCAGTCATTAATATTATGACTTTGTTCTCCTGATAGAGTTCTCACACAATTCTTCCACATGGAACTGTCTCATCGTGAAAATTCCTTATTGCATATCCATCACTTTCTGAGATGACCTTAACCTCGATTCAACCTCATCTTTGTCATTTCATATTCTTACCCAATATTCCATAATGAATTATCGACATGGATCTCTATTATGCATTCAGATTGTGCATTCACTCTGTGTTTTAATCACATTTTTTAGCATGCGGTGTGTGTGTGTGTGTTTCCACCATAGGCACACTTTATAACTTCATTTCCATATCTATTTGAAAATTAATTAGTTCATGATTGTTCACAATCATTTACATGCAGTCTTTAAAAGCATAATCATGTTGTCTTTTATCATGACAACATAGCATCCCTGCTCATTTACTCTTTCATCAATTTATTCTAGCCTTTCCTAAGGAAATGGAACACATCTTCCTCAAGCTATTATTCTAAACATAACATTCATGACTCTTCGGAATAGATTCAACCATGCATCCATGTTATTTATTCAATCTTGGTAACTACAATTCTTTCCTTGCATTTCACTTATTCAAGCATTCATATCATGCATTTAGTATACATATACTCATACATCATACATGTGCATTAATTGCACATTTTATATCATTCATTCATATCTATTTGGTCTTAATATCAGTCTTCATAGTAGGAAACCTTATAATGCATTCAATCCATGCACTCAAGCATATACAATCATAGATAAATATTCAGCATGCAAGTTCACTACTTGCACCTTTTCCCATGTCATTCATACACATGGGCATTTCAAACCTATAAATCCTTCCTCCTAGAGATCGTACAACCATTCTTATGACAAGTCTCATAGGAATACTCAACACTGTGTTTCCCTCTCTGTTGAGAGCTTACATTCATTCACATGGAAAGTCTCGCAGAGATATTCATAATTATGTTTCCCTTTCTATATGACAACAACTAGCAAAAAAACACTCTTTCCTCAGCTGCTATAAAAGTATTCCACAACCTAGAAATACAAGCTGGGAAATTTCAAAAGTGCCCAAGGTAACAAGACAACCAATCTAGCTTCTCCTCATGCCTCAAACCATTCTTGGTCAACAAAACTTTTTATCAAGGAAATCCTTTTCTATATTCCCTCTCATTGTTACTTGAGCATACCAAGCCATACCTATATGGATACCATCCACCTCTCAATGTCAATCTAACCCATTGGTCATATAGAAATTCCCTAACAATTCCTTTTCCATATTCGAGATCAACATTTCATTAACCATTCTATCTTATCCTCATAAGGTAATATGCAATCAATATCATCATCATTTTACTTATGCTTCTATAACTGGATCATCACTAAACATATGATCTATGACATCACCATATTTTACATCTAATCTATATGCATATTATATGCATGCTCACTCTTTTCCATGTGCATTCCAGCATATCCTCGTACACCAAGTATTTTAGACATGCCTACATTGAAAATGTATTCCAACTATTTTCCTTTTTGCATTCACTTGCATAGGCAAGCTTTTAGATCAATAGGTATATACACTCTCTTTAGTGCGACCGTGAGTTCAGAAGCTGGCTCATGCGCTCATATCACTTGCTTCCTTAACGAGGAATATCCACAGTCCAAGGAACTCCCTTTTCTTTTTTCCTATAGAGATTGTTCCAATAACAAGTCTTACTCATCACGAGTCAAGTAAATTGACCTTACACATTTTCCATTAATCCTCTAATCATGAGGAACTATACATATAGGGTTTTCCCCTTTTTTGAAGCAAGAATATATTATTGCCAAGGGTTCTATCACTCATTATTCAATTCCTTTAACCATAAGGAATTTTCCATAAGGGTCTTACCCCTCATATAAACAACCATCATAAATGCTAGAGGCTTCAACTACCCATTCTTAGAGGCAACATTACAATCACTAGTTCATCTATCTCTTGGCCTTAAGCATCCCTTAACAAGACTCTGTCGTTTTCATTCGTTCACATTTAGGTTCAACCATTAGTGTTTATCAGGATATTCCCACTCCTGTAGGAGTATCTATCATAAAGAAACAATAAGCTCCTTCTGCTCCAAATCAACATGTAACTTTTTTGTTGTAAGAAATTTTAAAACAAAATTTCAATCAAGGAGCTTGTAAAGATAATAAATAAACTTTTCCCAATGCAAATGAACTCTTTCTAATAGGCTTGTCTTGGCCTTGTTACACCAGTCTTGGGATCTATTTCTAGCCCATCTAGGCCTAGTGTTGTTTCCTTCTCTAATACCACTCTGTAAGACACCCAACCCCCTAAGTACATTTTAAGGGATGGAGTATTAAATTTTCATTTTTTTTCCTTAAACATAATCTACGTCTCTTCTCGAGGACATCAATGTCTTCAGCTTGTCATGAGATTTTTGACGACTATAACTATGCCAAAATTTGAGCTCTATATTGAAGGTCATAACCTTTTAAAGTCTCAGGGTTTTCATTGGCCAAAGGTCTCCCTAACAGTTCTTGAATAATCCATTTCAATAGTGACGACTTCCTCAAAACTTATGCTCGAACTATGTATAGCCAATTGTCAAATTCTAGATTGACCTCTCCAGTGGGGTCCACCTCGATTAACATATGAGATTAAATCTTTTCCATTCTTAATCAACGATTCACCTTTGTTCTTGAAACTCCTCCTTATCGAAGTATTTTGGTCGTGGTCCCACTAACTACTCCAAATACACTCACTCCAACAAGTTTAACGGTCCTCGAACCTCCTACCATCAGATTCTCTCTTCTAGGCAACCCTTTCAAACCTCTGATTGTGTCGAAGAACTATTCATTGGATCCAATGATCCAGATCCACCTTGGCCATTCTTAATAATGTTTCAGATTAATTATTCCATATTTTATCAAAATCCCACTTTCAATATCTTATTTACTTAATCCTCATTAGTGTTAATTAGTCCTTATTTAATTTAAAATCCTAATCATTATTCTATTTTAACTTAGTTGAGTTCACTTTCCCAGAATGAAAAAATACTCTTTCTTTTACTTCGGGAAATCCACGTCCCCAAAAAGGTTTTTGGTGTTAATTTAAACATCACTCTTATAATGATTATCTTATAATTTAATTAATTATATTATAACATAGTTATATTATATTATAATATAATTAATTAAACTATAATTCACCTAGGTTTATATATATATAGGAAAAGAAAGAGAAATCCAATATATTTAATGTTATATATTATCTTAGGTATTTCAGGCTCCCTTCACATGCAATATTATATATTTTATAACCTTAGAATATTTAAGCTATCGTACTTTGAATCATCAAAGTTTAATCATGCATGCTCCTCTCGTTCGTCTGACAACCAATTATGGACGAGCATAATTTAATATTATAAACACATGCGTGGGACCTTTTAACACTCATGCCATCACTCTGAGAGCTTCGTTCTTCATTCAAACACTCCCTTCCCTCTACTATGATAGCTAGACTCTGATTGCCAATTACAGAAGAGAAACATTTCATATTATAATATATTTAAAATCTCATAACTCTTGGGCCATTTCTCTAATAGCTTTGGACTCCATTCGTGTGCTTCCATTTCCATCCTTCGATGGTAAACTATGAAAGGAAAGGATTTATGATAATAAAATATATGTATACAACCTATTATCCTAAGGCTATCACACTCCGATTGTCTGCTCCCCTCTTTTTCCTCCGACAATGAACCATGTAAGAAAAAGGTTTATTATTATATTATATAACAATTATAAAACCTTAATCCACCACCCTGGTATATTCAAAATAAACTCTTGCTTTCTCCTCTCATTTATTCGATCACCAACTCCTAAGGAAAATGAAATTTTGGTAATAATATATATATATATATATATAATTCCATTGAGAAAATAAGAGGATTTATATTTTTTCAAGCATTAAAAGGAAGATGAATAAAATACCTTAATAATGACTTCTTGAGGAGCATTGAACGGCCTTTGCATAGCATAAATGCTTAAACCTGGGAAACTTGGAAAGATTATTCTTTGCACAGAGGCGGGGAGAAATTCCAAGCTTCCCATTTTTCACGCACAATACTCAAAATTATATATATATATATATATATATATATATATATATATATAT
>CBVK0100410583.1:0-12432 GCA_900067695.1 Picea abies | reverse complement strand
TTTCTGAGGTTTTTCTATGCTATATTGATATTTGGTTCTTAACATTATAGTAAAAATATTCAAATGTGATTTTGTATGGAAATATATATGTAATGAGGAAAATCCATTATAACTCTCATATATAAGTATACATCTCCTAAATAAAAAAACATGTATCTTATACACTAAAATAATTGGTGTTTTGGAAGAGGATGTTGCTCAGATATTGATTGTGGAAGTGTTTTTGAAATATGACTACTAACCTTCCCAATAGTTTTTATTTGAAGACCATTAATGAATGACTTATACCTTCCATGAGAATACAATAAATGCACACTCACATTTGGATTAAATTTAATGAAATCCAATGGGAACAACAAAAAGTTCAAATTCTATTTTCCACATTAGTTTCTCTAATTACTACTCTATGAAATGATTTTGTTCTCGCACTCTAGAGTAGTGAAAAATTGTTCCATCTCATGTGAGGTACTCTATTTATCTCTACACTAATCACTTGAAAGTCACTTTGGATTCTTTGAACCTTATGTAATTAACCTCATAGTAATATCCTTCTTACATAATGCATACAACTCAATTCCTCTTTTAATTGGATCATTGGTTACCCCTACAGTTGGAATCCCCTTCCAAGTGGATCGTGGGTTCATAGTAACAACCCAATTATTAGATTCTTAACTATTGGATTAGAGTAATTTCACGAGAACTTTGAAAATCACATGCTAAAACACATACTTGCATCAAATCCTCTATCTAAACATTTGCATTCAAGGCATCCCTTGCATCTCTAGGTTAGCACATATTAATGGTTTGATGTTCATACCATAAGAGAAAAATCTAGGTTATACTCTCCCTAACCATCATTCAACAACTACCTACAACCATAATATGGTCTACACCACATCATACATCTATCGAATGCAAGCTTTACATTTCACCTTCTTTGTTACATACAACCTCATTCTAGTTCACTCTGATTGTTAGGTTACTATAGTTGTTGATGCGCTACAAAAATTACATGTAACAACAATCTCTATATTAAAATCTATTTATACAAGGTCTGGTGGTACCTACAACATTCCTTCAATCTACTAAAGTCAAAATACATCAAGTTTCTCACAATAAAATCATTCTCCAAGATGTCACTTTGGGTACCTATAACCATCTTTATAGGGGCTCTTAAATATAAATTATGTAAGTGTTAAATGCTTCATGGTTTTGGTGATTGTAAATACAATAATGGAGTAGATGCATTGTGTATTACCTGATTGAAACTTGAAAGGGGTAGATGTATGATAACTAGAGTGCATATTTTTATTCTGTCTTTATAGAGTTGTGATAATAGTTTGGGCTTGGAGTTCTAAATAAAAAAAACAAATCGAGTCTTGAAACCAAATCTAAACAAAGAACAATCTCATTGTGAATTACACAAACATTACAATTGAAATCTTCATTTGATTATCCATATTAGTGAAATGAATGGGACATGAGCCAATATTTTACAGATCATAAGGTATCAAGGCCTAAGTTTGAAGAAACTTAGTGAAGAACCTATATGGTAAACACTGATGGTGGATACCGAGACAATGGACAAGCATTGCTGCAAGACCTAGTGAGGAGAGAAAACCCAAGAATGGTAAGGAATTCCCATGAAGAACGTGAGAAGGAGGATCTGGAATCCAAGCTCAATCAATCATTCAATCATTATTATGACACACTAATAATTCAATCATTTGCAATGACTACATTTCTATTGCAATATTATCAAAATTATGTATTCTCGAAATGAAACCAAACATATGTGAAAACATCTCATGTATTCATAACCACATATGTGTACATTCCCCATTTCACTGAATGCACACTTACATTAATTCAAGAATACTACATTTTTTAATAATGTAATCTACCATTAAAAGCTAGAGGGTTTAGTCAACACCTAAACATCAACCATGGATTTGAGCTTACATATCTAGATCATTCACAACTATATGAGATACCATAGCTCCATTGGAATTATAGGTGGAACATTTAAATCTTGATTTTGGAGGAAATGAGTCATTGGACAAGTTTCCCCTCTAGTTACTCTTACTCCCAGGATTGAATCTCAATTCCATACTAGAACTTTGAGATTTTGTACCAACATATCTGGAAATTTATACTAATTTTTCTCGATTTCATTTATCTTTCTTGATTTATCTCAAGTAGGATTAAGCCTCAACTTTCCAGTCAAATAAAAGTATGCACTCAATACCACTGGTCTTTTTTGTTGAGTTTGAAGCAATTCACATCATACTTAAATAATGTGAAAATGCATTCCATAGGATTATTTTGAACCTTGATCCTACTTGAACAACTACAAGGATATGCACTCATAGGAATAACCATTTAGGACTTATGAATTCATGTTAGCTTCACCTCCATAACCTGCCCATAGGCTCAGATATTAATTAGTGAATTAAATCCATCATCCTACCATCTTGTATGTTTATGATATTTTTCTTCAATTCCCATTGAGGCTTTTGCTGAAATCGTTGTTGTATAGTTATAATTTCCAGTGTATAACTCTATTTTTCTTCCCGTTACAATCCAATGTTGTAAACTAGACTTTGATTCCACTCTATAGTGTAACTATATCTATCCTTTGGCCATCGAGGCAACCATATAAAATTCACACTTTGATTAAACCATTATGAGGTTGTATTCTACCTTTAATAGAAATATAAAACTAGACTTCATATGCAAATACAAAATAGTATTGTAATTAACGTTGCATATACAAAAAACATTTACTAATAGTGGGAATCATGGAATCACTCAACATATTACAAATAGAAAGCATTCCATAAAGCGATAACTAGGAACATTGGTTTATAATCAAAGGAATACCACTAAACCAATTGCTAAGAGTGATTTACAACCCAACCATAGAAATTAGATACAGATTCCACCATCGAGCTAGACCATGATGCCAACAGAAAAAATAAATCTCTTACAAGGTTCTAATCTCACTCAATACAACTCATGAATATCATGAAAAATCCAATTTGGTCACTATTGATCACTCTTGTCCCTCATTCGGTCATCGATCAATAATGACACTCCCCTCAACTACACTACACAACACACATAAGATATTCTCTTTATATTCTCAATAGTCCCTTAAGGATGTTCTTCCCATCCAGTGCTCTTTAGTGTAAGGAGAAATATTCCAAACCATGGGTTTACTTATGCGAATAAATTGGAGGAGAAACACTTGGCCCAAAATCAAGTGAATGAGTAACAATAAAATGGTTGCATGTTTAATTGTGTTTTCATCAGCTGTTGTGGACATTCCACCCATGGTTTTTCCCTTAAAACCATCCCATTTATTCTCATATATTGTCTAACTATTCTCAACTTCCACGAGCCTTCACTATTTGTGTTTTCTTTAGATATTGTGGACATTCCACCCATGTTTGTTCACTTAAAACCATCCCATTTATTCTCATATATTGTCAAAAAATCTCAAATTCCACATGCCTTCACTAGCCACAAGTCCATGGAGTTTTCTCACCAATTATAGGCATGCAAACCATTGTTTCATACAAGTTCCTTCCTACATTTAAAGCAAAGGAAAAAATGCACATAACATGGGAGAGGAATGTTGAATGGAGAGAACACAAGAATCCCCTCAATGGTAGGCTAGAAGAGCCCTTTTCTTGCATGAGATCTATTGTCTTCCCAAGGATGTAACACATTTTACTTGGACACCAAAACAAAAGACTTCAAAGTTTGATGGGAAAGTGTTTATGTTCACATTGTTCACGATCTCAATAGAAACCTCACGAGGATAAATCTTCCTGTGTTTTTATAGAGGTGGTACTCCTCTATTATTATTTAAAATAAATTATAAAAATACAGTTCAAAATATATTAAAAGTATATTCACAAAGTAAGGTTCCTAATAAAAGGACCAAGAACTTATTAAAAATAAATAAAATATGATATCTTTACAGTATTATACAGAATTAAAGAAAACATAATGTATTATTAATACATTTCTCAGATCCATCATAGTATAAGTAAGAATTGGTCACATTAATAAGACAGAAAGATATAAGTCCACAATGCAGAGAACTTTAAATGAGTATTACCTTTAAAACTGAAAGAGAATATGATAGGCACATTCCAAAAATCTCATACTTCAAAATTATGAAGTTTGGGAAATCATTAAAGTTATGCCTCGAAATAATTCTCTACTGAGTTCAAAAAAATAATTGTCCAGTTTTATAATGAAAAGTAAAATTAAATTGAAAGCATTCGTCTAAACAGACTGGGATGGGGCTCCCATGGAACTTTAAATGATAGACCTAGACTTGGAAGAAAAAGAGGAAAACAATCAGAAATTGGTTATGAAATCTCAAAGAATGAAAAAACACATCTGGGTGACTTCTAAGCAAGAAGGATAGAAGATGGGAAATTATGAAAGATGGCCGCTTGAATTATTGTAAGGTAATCTCTCACTTTCATAGGTTGGATGGGATGTATTTAATACCTTCCTTTGATGGAACTACATGACCGGTTGGAACTACTTCTTCTTGATCTTATTCAATTATTTTAATTAAAGCATTTTTTAACCAATTTTCGATATATTCTCTCATTGGTGCCACAATTATTTCTTGTCTCATTTTAATATCAAATAATGAATTTTCCAAATATTTAAAAACCATCGAGAGTTGATGAAGGGTATCCTCAATGCCATCATTTTTATTCACATAACGGATCAACCAACTCTCTACCTTTGTTGATGCAATCTTTAATGAGTCCAGCTTCTCCTCCCTTTGTTCCTTCGACACGAGTATTGAATTCATAATCAAGTGTGGGTCTTCCACATCTTCTGTCGACTCGGCTAGTTCTAATTCAATCAAATTTAAATATAATTCTCCTCTTTTTAAACTTATAACATCACACTCAACTAACATTTCTTTTAAACTCGTTATTCTCTTTAACCAACATGCCTTTAATTGTTTTATATGGATAGCTGAAGGAAAATCCTCTTCTTTCCTTTGAAATTCGCTAAGACCTGAAACCTTTGCAACAAAAGTAGAAATGACCCCTTTGTAAAATTATTCATCATTTTCAAGGTCTGCTTGAAGATGTTGCCTACAAATTTTCATTCTTGAGCCTAGAGAAACAAATCAAAGCTTGTTGTCAAGTCCTAGGTTTCAAGAATTAGGGACACTCTCTTTTAGATATTTTCACCGACTTATTTCCTTACAAACTTGATGTTCCTTTTAATCTTGAGATTGATTCTGGTCTTCCTTCAAGACTTATCAAGGGTTGTATGGTGGAAATAGGACTAGAAAACAATGGTGGGGGCATACAAGCATTTTCCAATTCTCTAACTCTATCTTTTAAAGTAGCATTTTCATTCTCTATATCTCCAATTGAAAATTTTAAGGCTTCTCCTATGGCTTCATGGAATTCTACAACCTTTGAGGGTGGAACCCCTTTAAGTCAAATTTTGAATTCCATTTTTCTTGAATCTTCTTATTTTTTTCATTGACCTTTTCAATAACTAACTTCCTTGAATTTTTATTGAATGTGGCACAATGCAGTGTCAGAGAATCCTCTTTAAATATGGTTGGCTCTTGAGTGGCCAATTCTCTTGCAATAATTTTTCTTTCTTGTAACCTCTGTTCTTCAATTGAAAATTCTATTTCTTCAATATTTACATTGAGTTCCATGTTTTCCGGGACAATTTCATCTCCAGGTATGTCTTCACTTTCTTCTTCTTTATTTGTACCTCTTTTCCGGGGGTGGTAATGTAGAGCAGTACCTGTATGCCTATGACCATTGAAATATTTGGTCTTTTTGTCCCAAGAGGTTGATAGTATCTCCACAAAATTGTTCCTTTCTTCAAGTTGTCATACTTAACCAAGGTGATGGAATTAATGAATAACTCTTTTCAAAGTTGTATTATTGAAATACACCTATTTATCTTAAAACATTCCGGGGCTCTTAAATCAAGGATTTTAAATGATAATTAGTGTTAAAATTTATGGAATTTGTCTCAAGAAGATCGTCATTAATAATGATATTAACACTTATACGAGTGGCAATCATTTCTGGAAAGTACAATTTAATGCATGTTGGGAAACGTGACAAGACATGATGTAAAGTGTGGCCGTGTGGCGGGTGATCGAGATAGCGGGTAAGTGGAACAACCAATATTTAGGGAAGCAGACAAGCGATACAAAACATGATTTGGGTAAGTGGGGATCAAGATGTTGGAATGATAAAAGGATCAAGATGAGAGGACGAGCGAACCAATAAACAATTGGGACAATGGACAATAGAGACAGTGGGTAAGAAAGAGAGTGGGAGAGTGGGGATAGTTCTCTACACCTGCAAGAGTATTATGTGGGTCGCAAAAGTTGGGTATGGAAAGGTAAAATTCTAGGAATCCACGATAATCTCAAAAATTTTCTAAGTGTGGAAGAAGATTTGGAATGAAATATATAATCTCAAAAATTTTCTAAGTGTGGAAGAAGATTTGGAATGAAATATACAAGTAGAATGATACACGATTTATCACACTTATGGGTCAACAAAAAGATTTATAAGGAAGCGTGGGATAAATGTAGTACTTTCTAAAGGAAAAGTGTCCAGGTCAAATCACCCATGCACCCCATTTCCTCTTCAGCTCATGTGGTATCATAGTCGCCTTGTTTCTTTCTCAAGCAACCTTTTTGGTGGATATTGCATTATTATGTATTTTGTTTTATATGCCAATGCATAACATAAGCACAACATGGAAACCATAACAACCATACCATAATCCTAGCCCATTACTGGGACTCATAGTCATTCTTTATTTGGGCCATGGCCTTGGGTTCTACACTAGGAATATTTACAATGCATTTCCCATTTTTACAAAATAGGGTCATTATATCTCAGTCCACTAGGCATGGAACCCATCACATAACCTCATCATAAAAGTAATACATGATTTAATCAAATACAATTTGAAGGTCAAAATTGGGGTATTTCACAATGCATTTTCCTAGGTCCTTGGTCATTTCTCCTTAAATTTAATACCTCACACTAAATTTCTTGCGAGATACACCCTAGATAAAGGTCCCCATGTAGACACCTCTTGGTGAGAAATATTGTTTGTAAGGGATATTGAATCCACCTACTATAGGTTTGACCTTGAAGACCATGTCCCTTTTGGTGTTAACCCTATGATTGAAGGACAAGGTTCGTGCCATGTGGATAATCCATGACTGATGAAAAGGCCTTGCCTCCTTGACCAAACACCACCACATAGAAGCCATATGTGCTTCCACCTTAATGAGAGTACAATGGATACACTGCCACAAAACTACCACATAGGAACCACATCAACACTAGTTCCATGCGTCACTTTCATACTTTCCACATGGACTACCATGTCATCTCTTTTCCACGTTAGCAACCACATCATATCTACCATGTAATTATTCTTGGTTGCTACTACCATAACAAATTTTTGTAGACACCCCTCTATTGTGCTTTCAGTTTTGGAAGGTGGTTTTCAAATGGGTATAACTTTCTCATTCTAAGTATCTTTTCAATGTGAATTTTTTCTATGAGTGTGTATTTTTTCATTCTCTATGCACAAAATTTATTGGTTTTTGGATATATCATTGTTTGGTTCTTTTGGTTTCTTAATTTTCTTAAAAAAAACCTCTAATCTTTATTTTGGTAACTTATTAAGGGATTATCTTAGTGACACATGTACCATTTTTATTGTTGTTTTTTTTGAAAGTGTCTTATTTTTCATGTAATTGGTATTGGTGCCGTCAATTTTTGTTGTTACAACCATTTTATTTTTACCCTTAATTATGGCTAATTTGAATGAGATCTACCTAAATAGTACTAACTATTACTCATAAAATTCCTACATGCTATATATTTTAATAAGGGAATATTTAGGATCACTTTGGGAACATAAATTGTACCTTTGGATCCCATGAAGAGGGCCAAATAGGATAAAAAAATTGATGAATCTCATGGACTCATTATTATGTCAAACAACCTAGAGTCTCACCTTCAATGAATTGACAAACAAGATAAAGATTAACCAAGTTTGAGTATTTATTTTTGTTGGATATGTGTTATATTATTTTAAGGTAGACTCAACCATATCCCAAAAAGAGTGTGAGGGGGCATGGGGGGTTCATCCCCCTATCTTGTGGTTTAGGGGCAGAGCCTCCAATAAAAATAAATTGTTTCATTTTTTGTTCGTCTTGTGCTTATTTTTCCAATGGTTATTGATCCATTGTAATATAATCTAAATTAACATTTTAGGGTTAATTGAAGCTATGGAATAGATAAATATTGTATTGTGAACAATTAAGTTAATAGAATGAGATACATAGGTGCAACTTTGATTTAGGATGGTTTTTTTGGTTGAGGGTTTCCAACAAAAATCTTGTGTATACTATGTTTGAACATGTCATTGTTTATTTTTCTCTTAAGATTTTATAATCATTGTCTTTCTTGAGTAGGTTTATCAAATTCTTCATTTGGTATCAAAGAGAGGTTATTGGCTTTAGGGGGATGCCTTTGTTACTAGGGTTTATCTCATTCTGTGAAGAGAAAGAATACCTTAGGTCTATAATGAACCTATTATTGAGTGGGAGTTTTGCGTAGTTGAATATTGCGTGATGAATAATGATGGAAATTAAAGAATAGAGATAAAGAAAATTAGTGTCCAAACCTTTGAGTTTTGTAATCTAAATATGGAATATCTTCTTGTTGATAGAGATAATTGGGTTTCTATGTCTAGAAATAAACCCATGGCTATGGAAAAATAAGACTAGACAAATTTGGATAGGAAGACAAAGAGTAATATTCATTTGCACCTTTCAAATTTAGTGTTTTTGAATGTTTGAGGACAAGATAGTGCTAAGGAGTTATGGGATACGTTGGGGGATTTATATCAATCTATGTCCTTGGTAAACATACTATTCCTTCGAAAGAAGTTGTATCATCTCATGATGAATGACGATGGTTGCATGACAAACAATCTCAATGATTTAAACACTCTAGTAAGTTATTTAACCTCTAGTGATATTAACATGTCTAATAAAGATAAGTGTATTATGCTGTTATGTTATTTTCCATATTGTAACTTCCCCATCATTACGACTACAAGCAATGCAAGCTAGTGCATTTTTTTTTTAAAGCAGGAAGGCAACAATGATGATAGTTAAACAACACAACTTGACGACAAACACACACACACAGATCAAGCAACAGACAACAACGACTCAACACACTAGCACATATGCAACTAGATGAAACATGCGATAATCACTAGACAGATAAGGATGACTACACGCCTGACACAAGTAGGACTACGCCATTACAACGATCAACCGCCCACATCGGGAAGAACAAGAATCCGACCAGGTTATCATCGCATCTATCCATTAGGGTTTGCAATGATCCCCTCATCAGGAATCATGCCGTCACTAAGCGATAGGTGAGATAGTAACCAAGGCACAACAAACATATCTAGACCATACCCCAAGGATAAATCTAAGGCACTAGGAGACAAAAACATCTGTCAAAATACATGAAGACTACACCCATGCACCCAATCGATAGGTCGACACGACGCAAGGAAATCTGACTACTATAACAATCATACATCACAATAAATTCTTAAATCCACGTAAGTCATAAGTTCTTTAAACTGATCCTTCTTTACCATTTATGGGATAACTATTGGTCCTTGTTTATAATGCAGAAGAGAATTAGTATAAGCACTTAACACGATCAATAATAATAAAACTAGTGTAAATAGGAGTGTAATGAGGAATTACGCCATGTTTGCAATGTAAGAAGTATTTTATCTAATATGCACTAGTTATTTCCTGGTGACACCTTGACTACCTTAATCTGTACGTATTAAATAATTATAATCAACAATTGGTTCAAGGTAACTAACTATATTAAAAATACATAAAGTTCATGGTAACTACATCATATTTTTCATGGTAACCACTAAAGGTAGAAATTAGCTTTTGTCTGGAATTACATGCTGCTAACTATAAATGCTATCTATTTTTGATACGATGTTTAACCATTAACCACATGATAAATAAAATCACTATCAATAAATTTAAATCTCTGTCACACATTATATATCAATTAATTGTCACTAAATTCACTATCAATATATCTCTGTCACACATTATGTAAGAATTCACTACCAATAATTATATCTTTGTCCATCCTTAATTCATTGTCTGAGTTATATATTTCTATCCATTATTAGTATCGATGTCTAATACTACTGATATATATATTAATGATTTGTTGTCTAAAATATATGGCTATCCCAAGCCAATCCAATAAAACGCTAATCAAGCTACTCCAATCGCCATTCAATGCTAATCAATCACATTTCAAGCTAATCAATCCAAAAATAGTAATAACAAAATCCAGCTAATCAAATCGCCATTCAAAACTAATCAAATGTTAAAAACGCAGTCCTTCAAGCTAAAAAAAAACACAGTCATTCAATTGCATAAAAATGTAGTCCTTCAATGTATAAACATGCAGGTATCCATGATATCATTCACTGTGCATTGAGCATTATCAAACTCGCTGTGTATATCACAAAAGAAACGCAGGTATCATTTGTTGTGCATAGAGAATTATTTTTATGATATCCATGATAAAAATGCAGGTATCATTCGCTGTGCATAGAACATTATCAATTTCGTTGAGTATATCATAAAAAGAAACACATGTATCATGTTTAGTATTTGTTTGTCCTTATGATATATTAAAATCTCTTATCCGATATCTTAAAATCGTTCTCTGAATATTGAATTCGCTTATGAATAATTCCAATCGCATCTGAATACTAAAACCATTTCTAAATAATAAAATCATTTCTGAGTAGTAAAATCGTGGGTAAAGTGATATTGTAGTGGGTCAAATTCGCAGTGATAATCACAGTCATTATTTGCAGGGATATGATAATAATCAAACGTTGTTTAATATATATTCAATCATTGTTTGGCCAACGATATTATACACATTCAAGCGCTGACAATGTATTAAAACACAACTAAAATATGTGTAAATCGCAGAGTAAATACATGATAAAGATGGCATAAATATATATGAAGTCGTAGAGGTAAAATCACCATTCATTGGGAGAAATGAATACACAAAATGTAGAGGTGATCATTAAACACATAGAGAGTAATAAGGCTAATTCACTGGGAGAATAAATAAACAAATACGCAAAGGTTTTTCCAATCAAGCACTGGGTAAATCGTGAAGTAAAAGCTGTGTAGAAATTTGTTGTGTAAATGGCAAGGAGCCTAGATGATTGGAGGTTAATCAACACAAAATCGCAGAGATTGGGACTTCAAACTTAGAGGTTATCAATCACACACAGAGTTTTTTCAATCCGAAAAATGTAGATATTATACCAATCAAGTGATGGGTGATAGGCCAAGAAATCGCAGAGATGATATGCCAAGAAATCACAGAGAAGAATCGATCAGAGTTGAATCAACAAAACATAGATATACTCAATCGAAAGAAGGTGCAAAGACCAATCATTTCGAAAAGAGTCAATGGAAAACACAAGGATACCCATTCACAAGAAGGTACAAGGATTAGAGATTAATCATAAGAAAAAAATGTAGAGATAAGTAAGGGATAGATAGTTGCGCGATAATTTATCCTTCACTCATCATCCATTCACAAAAAATAAGGGCATTTGAATCTATAGGTCTTTAACCACCAAAGTGATGAACGTCGATTTGGTTCCTGGAAGACTACTCAGGCATAGACTAATGACTAAAGGGATACGGGAAAAAAACAAATTTCTTTGTAATAATCAATAAAACAAACACATAAAAAGTCATAGAAATCAGGGTTTGGGTTCGCCAAGGGAATCAATTAAAAATGTAGTGAGCGTAAGGCTGGGCTGAATTTAAGTTCTTTGATTATAAAACATTGAGTAAAACACAATTCTTTACACAATATAAGTACAATAATGAAAGCATATGAACAATATTAATGTCCCATTCAAAATAAACACATGCGTACCATAGCCAAATGCGATAGCTCCGAGTCGTTGTCCTACACATGCTCTGTCTAGCTCCTGCTTGCCGACCAATGTGACCTCACCAGTACCTCCCAACCAACGCTATGGGTACTCTTCTTTCCCCTAATCCCCCTGAGCCGCAAAGGGGCCATGTAAACAATACCAGAGAACAACTAGCACCTAGCTCGCCTCGCAAGGTCGAGCTACCACTCGTTACCCAAGCTGGGTATCCCAACTCCCACAAGAGAAGTTCAGCCAAGACAAAAATTCAGTAGCATAATGTTACGCATAAAGATCAGATCCATACTCCTCCTCCTCCATCCTTTTTAT
>CBVK0100410582.1:0-12434 GCA_900067695.1 Picea abies | reverse complement strand
ATCACTTTAATATCTCTCTTGATATTTCAAAGGTGGATAAACATTATAATGAAAATGGATTAATTAATATAAAAGGGGTGATCCCTTGGGCCCCTCTTTAGCCCCCTCTCTTATGGAATCATAGCCGCCCATCGTTACCATCTCACTCATACCACAACCATCGATTTATATTTATTGATTATTTTAGTCTACAAAATACATAATTTGGCCCTTGGTCATAATAATCAATACGGGCTTTCCCACTCAACCATATCGGTTCACCGACCTAATTAATATCTTCACAATTACATTATAATTGCAGGCATTAAAACTGTGGATATTACAAAAAACACATATGTTTATATAAGTTATGGTGGACTCTTAACTTTTCCAAAACCAAATAAAATAGTAAGCAAGATTACTTTTTTTTTACATAACTAATACAATGTTGAGTAGAGTCGTTATTTTGCACACTACCCATATTTTTTACAACACATAAACCTATCATGTTGAAACCATTTGAAACATAAATGACACTACTCATTGAAAAACATTCATTGACTTTGATTTTGTTATAATTTTTATTTTACATTAGTCATGCAAGTATTTAACACTGCACTATTATACCTCTTTATATAGTGATTCTAGATTTAGCATAACTATTGCATTAATTATAGACCAATCAACCACCTACTAGCTATCAAATTAAAGATTAACCATTATGGCCTTTCATCATTGACATGTAATGTCCACTAAGTCAATAACTCAAAAATCACAAGTCAAGGTTACACCTGTAACACTAACATATTAAAGGAAAATAGAAATAAGTGGTGTCATCCTACATTTACCTTAGTGTGGTACTCTTAGATAAAAATCTCCATACACTGCTAACTTAAACACCATCAATATGTACTTCCCACCTCTCATGACTCCAATAAAAAATAACCTCATGAGCACTATTCTAGTAACAAATGACCTCATGAAAACACAAGGTTTATGTCACACAACTAGTAAACACCATGAATCTCATTACCTACTTCTCAACCTTTAATGTTAGAATCTCATTGCACACTTGTCATTTTGCATGGTGTTTTCCTTATGTTGAAACATAAGTGTTTGGTCTTTTATCCTTGTGAATTGTCTTGGAAACCTCATCTTTTTCATGGGTGAAAGGATGGAATATCATAAATATTTCTTTCCACTCATCTCATAGAAGTGGGAAACTCCAAATTCATTCAAGGTCTCCCCACTTCTTATTTTGGCATGAGCTTGGTTTCCAATTTGGGTTTGCAAGTCATCTCAAAAAAAATAAGTGATGAGCAAGACCTCTCCTTATTTGACAATTTTATTTTATTTTTACCAAGCACTCCCTTGTGGTTTCGTTGTCTCCACCTCATTGTTCACCTTCAACTTCCTCTTCTCATTCTTAATGTATGTACGATAATTTTTTCCTTTGATCACCTCATGGTGTTTTCTTTGTGTATAATTTAGTGTTTGGACTTCTTGCCTCATGGCTAGTCTTGATAACCCCATATTTTTAGTAGATGTAATGATGGTGGCTCATAAATATTCCATACCACTCATCTCAAGGAAGTGGGAAACCCCAAGTTCATTCAAGGGCTTCTCACTTCTTCCTTGTGCATTGGCAGGCTTACTAATTTGGGCCTGCAAGTTGTCTAAAAAATGTTAGGTGGTGACCACAACCTCTCCTTATTTGAAAATTTTGTTGTATTTTTATCTATCACTCTCTTTTGGTTTTGTTGACTCCACATTGTTGTTCTCCTTTGTCTTCCTCTTCTTGTTTTGTATGGTGTTTTTCTTGTGTTTAATTTAGAGTTTGGTCTTCTTTCCTTATGGCTTGTCTTGGAAACCTCATATTTTTTATAAGTGTCAGGATGGTGGCTTGTAGATATTCCATGCCACTCGTCTTAAGGAAGTGTGAAATCCCAAATATGTTCAAGTTCTCCTCACTTCTCCCTTATGCATGGGTGGACTTGCTAATTTGGGCTTGAAAGTCATCTAAAAAAAGTTAATTAGTGACCAAGACCTCTCTTTTTTTGTCAATTTTGTTGTCTTTTGACCAAGAACTACCTTTTGGTTTTGTTGCCTCTACATTGTTGTTCTCCTTTGTCTACCTCTTCTCATTCCACATGGTGTTTTCCTTGTGTCTCATTTAGTGTTTGGTTTTATTTTCTTATGGCTTGACTTGGAAACTCCATATTTTTGGTAGGTTTATATATGGTATCTCCTAAAATGATCCAAATTGGATCATTATATTATTTTTCATCCATCTTGATGCTTCAAGAGTGGAAAAAATTGGAGGAATTAGCTTGCAGGGTCACTTTAATGGTAGGTCCCAATTTGGAAAATTGGGTTTGAAACCTTCTAAAACCATTTTGAGGCATCAAACATTTTTTGGGGGGGTAAAAAATTTCTTAGATTTAGCTAAGACCCCTTGACTTTGAGTTTACATTCAAAGACCTTTCCAATGGCTCAAAAATCGTGTCAATAGGAGTTCATATTCAAAAGTTATGCCTCCCGCAAGTTGACCTACCATGTTGACCACCATGGTACAAGAGGATGTCATGTTAACCCATGTTACTCATGCATATGGGGATAGACATGTGTGGATTTTCAAGGAGATTCTAGAAGGTCCAAAAACTTATCACAATTGAGGGTTGAGAAAGTCAAAACCCTACCTGTAGAGGGATATTAGGCTATGTTAAATATTTGAATGTTAGGAGGAGAAGGGGTTCCATTCTTTTGCATTGTATCTTGTTCCATAAATGAGCAAAACATCTGATAGTGGTATTTTGTGAACATAATAGAGGAGGATTCTGTATCAATTGTTTAGGCCACAGTGCCAAAAGTTAACTCCATAATGAGTCATATTCCTTTGTATGTGCATTTTATAACTGAAGAAAAGAAATAAACCATAGGCCTCACCTTGTAGCTGGGTTTTCTCCCATATTGGGTTTCCTAGGTAAAATCGTATGTTCGTTTGTGTGGATGGTTTGTATTTTTGCTTGTTCTTTCATTTTTATATTTCAATTATTTCTTAAATTCAAGCGACATTATAGAGATAATAAATATGAGATCTACGGAAATGAACCACACAAATATAATATTTCAGGATGTTATAATAATTTTTGTGACAAACTGTTCCAATGGAATATCCACGACAATCTACAAATCATAAAGATTCCATGCTACTCATCTCCTCGAAGTGGAAAACCATGAATTTGTTAAATCTCTCCTCACTTCTTCCTTTTTACACTGCTAATTGATAGTTCATTTAAGTAACTTAACTTTTCACTTTCATCCACATAAATACGTCAAGGAGTTCTTCATTGTGAACTAGATAGATGAGGTAAGGAAGGTGCACCTGAATTCTAGAACCCATCGTCATGACATTATGGAAATTCACTAGTAGAATGTAGCACTTCATTCACTTGATGGTCAATATTTGGAGTGCAATGTACATGTTGGTGGTTGGTATGATGAACATCTATTTTTTCAAAATCATCTTTCACCACAGAAGCCTCTTCACTGAAAGGTTGTAAAAAATTTGACTATCTGATTTCTCCCTTTGTATACTCAGCATCATGAAAAATTTCCATGTCTTATTCAACTTGGTCATATTTTGTTGATGGAACATTGGATGGAGGTTGACTTGATATCATAATTAAAATTAAATTCATTGGATACATATGCTTCACCATTGGAAACAAAGTAGAGACCATCATGACATCCATTGTGCAAGGAAATGAGTTGGTGATTAATTGATTCCTATTTGTTTTCCATACCAACTTTGTATTTTCTCTTAGTTCATTAAAACTACAAGGAGAACACTTTCTTGAGGAGGTTTTTACAGAACCTCCCCCAAAAAAATATTTCTTAGTTGTTTATAGTGGAGGCGGGAGGCCAAAGGTTTTTGCGAAGGTTTTTTTTTCGGTGCACCTTTCAATACTTGTAATGTCCCTAATTTGAACCCTTTGTAATTGTACATATAGGCTAGTGAGTTGTTAGTATAAATTGTAAATACAAATGGGCATATAGGTTGGTGAGCCATTGACACCAATTTGGTTTTGTGCACACTTGATTAGTGCATGAAGAGTTGTTATCAAAGAAAGGATGCACACATTTCATAGTGTTTTGTGCACTTGAGTAAGTGTGTGGGGATATATCCTTGAGGTCATATATCCTATGTGATTATGAGGCTGGTGAGCCAGGACACAAATAGGTCAATGTGCCTATCCTTGTAAAGTGTAATCATACTCAAATTATTAATAATATAACATCGTTGTGTGTGGACAGATAAGATGAAAAGAGACAGGGGGATAACTCCATCGAAAAATGGAAAATGGGGGCGGAATTAAGTCCTAGGGAATATTTTATTGATATTTATGGAAAAGTGTATGTTATGAATAATTATTTATCCTAAGTTCTTAAGGAAAGGGAACGAATCACCAAGTGGGTAAATCTACTTCTGAAGGTGACAAGTATTAATTTTAAGGCATGCAATATATATTGTTGGCCTTATTGTATTTTTGGGAGATAAATCTTTCTTTCAGGGATTTCATTCATTTTCTTGTGTGCAAAAGGGGTCAAACTATCTGAAATATATGACTATTACCTTATTTGCAGAGAAAATATTGTAAGGTTTTTTTATGTACTATAACAAAATATTTACTATCAAATATGTGGGTTGTCAGTTCCGTGAGCAGTCTCTGTAAGTGAGATATTTTTTGTTGAAGAGGTGGGTTGTCAAGCCCGTGAGCATGCTCTCCAAGTGAGAGTTTTGTTGGGAATTGTTCCTTGGTGCATTGAACATTAGTTGCAGGGCTCTGAGACTTCCTTTCCGGCTTGTTGTTGAAGCTCTGGAAGGGAAGTGGGGCATCTGAATGACTATTGATAAGAGAAGGGGAACACTTCTTGTTGTTATTATGTTAAATGTTGCTTGCACATGTAAGTGTGGTGTTGATGTTCATTATTGTAGTCATGCATGAGCATTAAAGTTGTTGATACTTTTTCTTATTAAGTTCACCTTATGGTAATGATCATGAGTCTCTGAGGTGAGGTTTGAATGGACATGCGCACAGGGAAATACTATGTTTGCACAAGAGGATGAAATTACTTATGTGCAAAGGGAAGCAGTCCACGCACACAAGGAAAACAAGATTGGCATGTGATGCCATAATGGTTACACAAACATTAGTGATCTCATGTCCAGTATGGATTATGTACATAATAGTGTTATGTGTTCAGTATGATTTTGTGTGTAGTTGTATTGTGTTACTTCCATTATTTTATATTGTGTAAAAAGAGGAAAGTTAGTGTGGTGTGACTCAACTTGGGGTTGAGCGTGTTACTTCAAGTATTTCCTACACATACCTATGTTATAGAGTAGAATCTGCGCACTAAATTTTGGAGTATCATTGTTCAATAGTAAGCTGGGTAATGTTGCATTATGATATCAGAGTAGATTGGGTAATTGGGTACATTACAAAGTGGCACCATAGTGTGGTACCTAGCTAGGAGGTTGGGTACATTACAAAGTGGTATCAGAGCAAAGTACCCAGCTAGGAGGTTGGGTACATTAAAAAGTGGTATCAGAGCGTGGTACCCATCTAGGAGGTTGGGTATGTTACAAAGTGGTATCAGAGCTCTGGTTTCAACATTGATCCTACATGGGCCGAGTTTCTACTTAAGGAAAAATTTGGGTTGGTAAGTGGCTGAATTTGGAATAATAGTGTGGCCATGTTGTGCATAAAATAATAATGTGTATATGTGCACGCTCAATGCTTGATATTGCACAGTATGACACTGGAACTGTGCAGTAAACAATGGTGCATAGGTGTGGGCATTAAAATTTGGGGGTTGCACGGAGTAAATTTATGGTGCATGTGCGGTGTATATGTCAAATATTGACATCATGCATTGATATGTGTTGAATACCAATGCACACATAGGCTTTAGAAGAAAGTATTCTGACAAAATGGTGCAGATTTTTTATGATGTTATCTCATGAATTCATCTAACAAATCTTGTTTCCTGCACATTGATGTAGGAGCATCGCCAACAAAGCATGCGTGGAAGATAGTTGGGCACACTAAGTGTGTATTTTGAAATATTTTGGATTCCAAAGATCAATGTATTAATGTAATGTCTGACAAATATTTTTTGAGTTATGAACACCTTTAATGATTGGAGGTTGAGCCATCACGTAAGATCAATGAGGGAATGTATTTTTCTTTAATGTGGTGGATTGCATTAAAGATCTGGAGCTTTCACTCTTTTCTTTCTGACTCAATATTTAATGTAATAAATGTTAAGTAGTTGAAAGCCTTTATTTTCGATAGGATAGAATAGAGTAGTTAGAGGGAATAACTCGAAGAGTCCATTGGTATAAAAGATTTGTATTGTTTCCGAGAAGAGGTTGTTGAATCTAATGTTTTAGATTGCCATTGTAGTCAAGAGCTGGAAGATATAGAGAAACATTGTGTGAATGTATGTAAGTTTCAGTTGAATGAATATAGCAGAGCAACGTTGTCTTGAATGTTGTTGTTGTTGTGTCTATCTGAATGAGTGAATGGTAGACTTTTGTTTATTCTTGATTCTCTGTTATTTCTTATTCTTGTATCTATGAATGCATTTACAGGGTTGAATGTATGAATCACTATGAACAGTGAAGAAGTTTCAATTGTTTATCTTTTTTGTGTGAGTGCAAGGAGTACATAACATCCGCAAGAAGTGCATGACCGAGTCTATTTAGACTTGAAGCTCAAAAGGGGTAGTGTGAAACTTATGTGTTCAAGGATTGCATACCATCTGCAAGGAGTGTGTGACCGAGTATGTTTTGAATCGAAGCTTAGAAGGGGTAGCAACAGAGTTTTCGAACTTGAAATCTCAAGGAAGAATAGTGAGATTTAGTCATGGGAGAGAAAAGTTGTTGAAGAACCATCACAAGGAGTGCGAGATCATTCATAGAGGAGTTGAGTGTAGAGGAGGACCCGTTGCAAGGTGTGCACATGTCAAGATTTTGACTTAGTGTCAAAGGAATTTTTGAGAGGAGCCAAAGAAAGGCGAGGAAGTAAAGTTCAGGAGGTGGAGCAGGGAAAATCTTCAAGGAGAGAATTCCTTGAAGCCTTCATAAAGGTCGGAGGACAAGATTCATTCCGGAGGGAGACGAATGGTTCCAAACCATCAAATCAGGAAGAACATAGCAGAAGCTAGCCGTAAGGTGTTTCAGCACTTCGATGTTCGAGAAATCTACAAGGAGTATAAGTGTAGAGTCGCGAAGTCTGAACTCGCAATTCGATTTCAACCGTAGATCACGAGCAGAGCACATGGCATTGGATCAAGGAATCTAGGATTCGAAAGTACGGAGGTCTGTGGGTGAGAAACTTAGAGTTTTTTGAAGTCGTAAAAACCGAACCATAGTGGGACTGGAGAATTGGAGGAGAAACGTGGTGGAATTTCAGAAATTAGGAGAAACACGCTTCGGGGGAAGTCGAAGGAAGAGTTTGGGATATCCCCAAAGTCCGAATCACGAAGAGACAGGCCCATGGTCACAGCCTTGGTCACTTGGGAAAAGGGGGCCTATGTATGCATAGTGGTTTTGGGTAACTATAGGAACCTGAAGAGTTTCTCTGACTTAGTGATTTGAATGATCTAAGACCGGGAGGTCGAGCAACCCTTTGGAGGGAAGGGGGTTTGCACCACACATTTTGCATAATTAACAACAATTAGAGTAGGATAAAATCAGTGTAGAAATTCAAAAAGCATGAAATATTCATAGAGGACTTACAACCATGATGATGAATTCAGGTATTTGTATGTCAATTTAGGTGATGATTGTACAAAATCCAAGGAGGAGCGCATAAACTTGGTAGAAACCATAAAGGGATTACAAAAATATGTCTAAAATTATAAAGTTGATAATGAAAGACTTATGAAAGATAAGGAGGAGCAATGCGAATTCAATATCAAGTTGATTCAAATCTTATACATAATAGAAAAGAAAATGAATAAGGAAACAGAGTCAAGTAAATCAAGAATTCACAGGTCTCATGATGAGAGAAGAAAAGAAATAAGTGTACAACCTCACTCACCAAAGCATTCATTTAGGAAAACGTGTAGTATCTCAAGTCCATCTCCTATCAGAAATCACAAGAAAAGGATTGGGGTAGAAGAGCTACAAGGAGAAATGAATAAGATAAGCCTCCTACCTTTGACGATGAGAACAAGAAGGATGGAGATGTGGAGACTTGGCTATTGGTTATGATGATATTATCATGTGGTTATAAGAACCTAGGTTCAGTTTACTCAACCAAAAAAACCCTTCAGTTAACGACCCTTTCGACATCATCTACATGTAAGTGAAGTCTCACCCGATCTATCTATTGGGGTTGCATGAACCAAGTTTTGCATGGATGAGAGGATGTGAGGCTATCATAATACCCATTACTATTTATCCACCCTATGTGTAATATATTTATTCATAAGCCTTGATTAGCTAACAAAATCTATTGTGCAAAACCATTATAACATAGATTTCAACATAAATAACCTGTTGTAACATTCATTATTGTTGTGCATCAATAATATAATAAACATATCTATACTAATCATACATAAACAAAACATCCATAAAAAATCACATCAAAGGACACACTCAGACATAGAATTTAATGTGCTTCACCCAATCCTTGGGCTACGTCCACAATGAATGGCTTCTATATTAATATTCATGCAGTAATATCCTCATGCCTACGCATTGTGCTTACAATAGATACAACATATTATATCCTCAAACTATCCTAGCCACTCTACAGTGAAAGCCTCTCTCTTTGCAAAATATCTCCACAACCCTAAGCATAGGTTCTCAATCATATGCACCCTAAACCCTTACTTTTAGTAGCCTAATCTCTCTTTTTCAGCAACCTATTCTTCCCCAATCCATTACACATTTATACATAGAGTTAGGGATCATAACCCTAATAGTTTATCCCAAAACCCTAACATGTCCTAGTTACTTTCCTTCTTTTTTCGCCAACATGATTTTTTCCCTTCGTTTGTGCCTGCATGTTGATTTTCCTGCTTTATTGTTGAATTGTTTCTTTCTTTCTTTTATTCACCCGCTCTTGCTTCTGTCTTGACCCCACAAACTACTCCCTTTTTTTATTTTGCTCCCACTCTTCCAAACTTAGATATTCAAACTACTTGTCCAACATGCACCCAACACTCACATGTGTCTCATCTCGAGCCACTTAAGCATGTTACGTCATGCCCTTCCACACCTCCATGAACGTTTGGAGGGTTTCTCTTGTTGTAGAAACTTCCTTCTTTACCTCGGCTTCTTTCTCCAAAATATCCTCTACTACCTGCATAGTCAAGGTTGTGAGCTTCTCCTCGTTGTCTTGTGCTTCTTTATTCACTATGCCTTGCACAACTGCTAATTCCCTTATGACCATGAGTGGTTCATCCTGTAGGGATACCAATCACTATGCAAGAGTCTTCTTCTCTTCTCTTAGCTATTATGTCTCTTTGTATGGCTTCTTGCTCACTAGAATGGTCACTATGCGCTCATATGGTGGTAGCATGTTTATGCGCTCATATGGTGGTTGCGTGTTTATGTTCTCCATGGCCTTATGTTCCTTCTCCCATGCATTCATTAATATTTCTTTCGATTTTTTCTTTATTTTATAGGCTCTTGCGATCTCCCCCAACTTTTGTTATTTATGACTACGTGTCCCTGTATTGTCCTGTCATTATGGCTTTCAGTCATCATTTCTACTCTTTAATGTCATTTAACGGTCTTTATCCGTCCACATCCATGCATCTTTTTTGGCCTACCTGTTCGTTTACTTCACAACTTCCACTTTTGCGTGTAATTTACTTACTTGGCGTTGTTTCATACATTTGTGCGACACTCACTTCTTCTATGCACTTAATCTTGTTGAAAAAAAAAATTTCTTGTTTTTCCTCTATTTTTGTTTTTATTTTTATTTTTATTCTACCTACTATAATACACTACTATAGTACAAAGGTTTTCCTACAGGCTAGACTAGTGTGTGGGTGGTCAACCATCCATATAGAGTTTCAACTGAATTACATTCACCAGTCCTCCCAAGACTTCACCCTTCAATGTTTCTAATTGCACATCACTTGCTTCTGTCGCATACTTGTTCATGTATGGACCTCACCAATGCATCCTAAACTTCTTGGGGTGTTGCATGAACTTGTTGTCATAGAGAAACACTAACTCTCCCACTTGAAACCTTTTATGTTCAATATACCTATCATGCCATGCTTTTTCTTTTTCCTTCTAGACTTGTTGATGGAATCCTATGAAAAATTGGTATTCCTCGAGCTATAACAATTGTGACAATATTTCCTCTATTTTTTTAGAGTCTGAAATATTAGTAATTGTTGCAATGTGCAAATTTGGAACAATAAATTCCATTAGCATTACTTCTTCTTGCCCATATACCAACCTAAAAATTGTTTTTCATGTCAACCTTTTACTTGTAGTCCTATATGCCCATAATACTGCAGTGATCCTTAAGTCCCAATCATCCCTCCCTACATTGGAAATCTTTTTCAATGCATTTTATAAAATCTTATTGAAATATTCTACTATCCCATTTACTTGAGGATGGTAAGGCGTGCTCCTTTGATGGTGACTTTGAAACTCTTCATTCACTACTGCAATCATCTTATTCATGAAGTGCATCCCTTGATCACTCAATAATATGCATGGGCACCCAAATCTTGTCACTACATTCTCAAGTAGAAATCATGCAGCAATTTTTGTGTTGTAGTCTGTCACTGTTGTTGCTTCTACCCATCTAGTCAAATACTTTTTCGCAATGATTATATACCTGGCTCCTAATATCCTAGATAATGGATTGATCAATCCAATGAAGTCTATTGCCCATTTTTCAAACGCTTTCATCTTATCTCTTCTTGATGGCTTTCCAACCCTTTGACAAACATCACAAGATTGACAATATTCCTTATCATCCTTGTGAAGTGTGGGCCACTAGAGCCCTGTGCACAAAATATTCTACACAATCATTTTACATGTGTAGTGTCCTCCTACAATACCATTGTGAACTTCTAATAGTATCATTATCCTTTCATACTCTAACACACATCGTCTTAATATCCCATCTTCACTTAACTTGTATAAGTTCCCTATAATTAGTTGATAGTGCGCTTCATTAACCACTAACGGTTTCTTTTGTGCAATTGTCATGTCTGATGGATCCATTCCTATACTTAAGAATTGCACAATGTCTATGAAGTAGTTGTCCACCATTCGAACTACAAATAAATGTGCATCTGGTAAACTATCATCTAGGTTCCCTAAATCTTTTCCTGATAGAATGCATGATAAGTGATCTAGTCCTGCATTTAATTCTCTTGGCTTAGCGATGAATTCAAAGTCATATTCTTAGAAAAAAAAGTAGCCATATGAAAATTATCCCCCCCAACACTAGCTTTTTCACTAAGTATATTAGTACAGAGTGGTCCATATACATGTTGAAATGAGAACCCAGCAAATAATGTCTAAACTTCTGCAATACGCACCCCATTGCTAATCCCTCTGATTATGTCATAGTATAATTCTTTTCTGATGTGGACAACTTCCTACTTTCAAATGAAATTGGATGGTCTAACTCTCATTCTCCTAGATAAGATAATACGACTCCCAAAACTATGGACGATGCATCCATATGAACATGAAATTCCTTCTTCCAATATGGGAATATCAAAATTGGTGCAGTCACTAACTTATGCTTTAATGTGTCAAAACCTTTATTTCAGTCCTCATTCCATTGGAATTTATCTTCTTTCTTCAACAAATTCTCCACGGGTTTTGTAATTTGTGCATATCCCTAATTGAACTTCCTATAGTATCATGTATGGACCATGGTTTCTCTTAACTATTCTTACTGATGTGAGTGGTTGTAAGTCCAAAATCACTGCAATCTTGGCATGATCCACTAGTGAACCTTTCTTACATACCATATGCCCCAATAAAATTCCAAAAGGCACACAAAAAATACATTTATTCAAGTTCAACGAAATCTGACATTGTCTACATTTGTCCAACATTAATCTTAGTAATTCTATGTGATTCTTCAAGAGACTAAACACAGTCCAATCATCTAGATAAAATTCAAGGAAATTATGAATAAATTCCTTAAAGGATGCGACAACTACTCTTGATAAAATTGCAGGTGCATTCTTCAGCCCAAAATGTATCACTGTGTATTGGTAGTTGTTAGTCCCTAAAGTTGCACTTGACTGCTAAAGGGAAAGCTAGGGAATCATCAAGTTATTGCAATGGTTTTAACATAGTTACCAACTTAATGAGAACTGTGACCCCAAAACGAGAACTCTTGCCCAAAAAACCCATATTTTTGCATAAAAAACATCAAAAT
>CBVK0100410581.1:0-12434 GCA_900067695.1 Picea abies | reverse complement strand
TTGATGGCATTGAATGAATGTCTGGCTGCTTCAGTCCATTTTACCTCAGATTCTTTTCTCGGCATAGCAGTGATATGCTTTTTGAGTTCAGCGAAAGTTTAGAATATGTGCCAATGAGGTGCAGGAATAATTTTAGGCCACAACCAAGACTGGTTTGCAAGGATTTCAAAACATAGATGCTCAAACGATATCATTACTAGACAAGACCAAGACTAAAATTTACACGTAATTTCAAGGAGTGAGGATATAAATGGGAAAAATGAAGAAATGAGAAAAATAAAATATTGATGCACCAACACACCTCCCAAGGATGTCCAATAAGGAAAATAAGCTCAATTACACAACACTCAAATTTTTTTAAAGAATTGGGGAGAGGTTGGAAAAGAATTTGACAGATTCAATCAACATTTGCACAAGACTACACATAGTAGCAACAACTCTAATACACTTGTACAATTTTACAAATACTGGGGACTTGGGTTAGCAAAGGCTAGATGATCAAATTCAAACAGAACCAGAGGTATATATATACTCTAGAGAACTTTCTACAGGGATACCTCAAAGAGTGACTAGCACAATAACAAAGGAACATTTAGTGGTGCCCTCCATGGACCAAAAATTAATAAGTTCTTTTTTCTCACATTAAAAATAGAGATGAAAACTTGTCCCAAGACTCAACAGTTTATGAAATCACATTAGAATGCATGTCGTTCACAAGAGTAATATTAATTTCAACTTATCATTAAGTGTGGGAAGCTTATGTTCGGGACAAGGCTAAGTAATGTTTGTGAAAGTTAATTTCGAACATAAAGTAGAATGTAAAGTGGGAAAAGAACAAACTAGGGAAATGCCAAGAGTTGTAAATATCAATGGGAAGTCAATAAGTCACAAGAAATAGTTGCAAACTCAGCTATATATGCCAAAGAGCACCCACTTAGTATGGGTTGTTAATTTTTGTCTTAATTTTTGGAACTACTAGAATTTTAATGGGAAGAATCCCTTAAAGCCATTTTGGAGGAAAATAAAGTTGGTGTTTATGATGTATATGTTGTGAATTACTTCCACATTATGTATTGTCACTTCTATTTCTATAAGGTTATATTGCTCACTTTATAGACTTCTCTTTTGCGAATTCTATGACTTTTCATTGTATTACTTTTCTGATATTATTTTTTTGTGTCGATAAATTGATGGTGTTGAATGAATTTTTTTGTTTCAGACTAATTTGTGCACACATTTTATGCATGTATTACTAGTATATTCTTTTCTTTAACATCTAACTATTTTATGGTGCAAGTAGGGACTAGTGGTTTCATTGTTTGTTTATTTTAGTTAGTTTACTCCTAGCTAGGATATGTTAAATAGTCTAATATCAACATTTATATTAGTTTTTACCGCATCCTGTATTTTTCATATCAAACCCTCCACATCCTTCATAGCCAGTAATGATAGTTGGGCCAGAATTCAGATGGGTCTCCCACACCAAACAATGTGAAGTCTAAATGGAACTTCACACCAAGGAGTACCCTTATATGTTGAAGGGAATTTTTCCCACGTCAACACTTCTCTAACGTGTCCTTGAAATCTGAGTTTAATATGAGTGTCATTATTAGGTCTTGGGAATCATGGATGGGTCTTAGGTCTGGGACCATAGTTAGGGGATGGAATCAAGATCCTTTACCCCTAAACCTTCTTTCTCAGGATTAAGTGCTATGGAAAGTTCCACGAACCTCTACATATGACCTCTAATGGACAACAATTACCTCCAAGGTATTGGGTTGTTATATTATTTGTAGTGAAAGTATATTGGAGGTGGATCGGTTAGCAGAGAAAGTCGAAGGTCGAAGTGCTCGACCGAGAAAAGTCGAATTCGAAGTAAACGATAGCAATTCGAAGAGTCAACCAACAAGAGGTCGACATGCGGTCATGTGGTAATCGAATGAAGACCGAATGAAGGTCGATTGGTAGTTCACTGTAACAAAATCTTGAGATTGGTGGGATTTATAGCCAATGATCTGCGTGGATCTATAACTATTTTTTGGGCACCTTTCTTTAGGGTTTTTCCTACTGTAAAGCCTATAAAAAAGCATGTTGTAATGTTGTAAAAGCTAATCTTTAGTTAATCTTGATAGAAATGGTTTAGAGGTTGTTGGTCATGTAGATGCAAGTCAAATTGGCTACAGGATTGTCCTTGTGTAAATAAAGAATGTATGATGTCGATTGTTTCTTTGGTGTGGACTATTGATGTTGATTGTGTCTTAGGTGTAAAGAAAGAAGGTATGATGTTGATTGCACTTGCAACTTTTAGTAAAACTTTTCAATTTTCAAGTTGAAATGGACTATTTGTGTCATTTAATGAATTATTGGGGTGACAATCCATGTGCAATGAGTAAGAATCCCCTTGCCTATAAATAGGCTTGGTCTATTCTATCCCATCGAATCCCCTTGCCTATAAACGTGCTTAATCTATTCTATCCCATAGACTCTGATAGTTCTATGCACATTATTGGTCCACTAAATTGGGAGCGTGAGAAATGATGACTCCATTAGTTTACACATCCTATGTTGAATGATGACAATTTACCATTCCCCTCATTATTTAAAAAATGGGGAAAAACCTCGATCTCGAATAGGAGCATGATGGAGGGGAACCAATTCTTCCAAATGTAAAGCCAATCATTGATGGTTAAGGGCCATTCCTTTCCAAGGATGCCATATTGTCTAACTCAAGTTAAATGCATAACATTGCATGATTTCCATCGTAACTTGTAGGCCAACTAGTATCTTGGGGTTTAGATTCTATTTGAGGTGGCCTTTTAACATTTTTGGTGTCTACCCTTTGAAGTGTTGATATAATAACAATAATCTAATTTTAAAGTGATGGCCTAGCAAAACATCAAATTGATGAATGAGATTGGGCCCACTTTTTGCAAGACAAGAGACCCCTTTTGCATAATGATTTTACGTTTTTTTGTATATAGCCCAGAGTGATAGATTTCTCTAATGATGGGTTTTTTGAACTCTATGCTTAATATGATGGTTATGTAGTCATAGGGTCATAACTCAATCAATTGAAAGTGAGAAAGAGTGAGTCTGTAAACCTCTCCACTTAAGTTAAAATCCTACAATAACATGTTGGCTTAAGTGGCTTCACTAAAAAGATACACACCCTTGTTGATAAGGATGTAACCTTGTTGTTAGAGATGTTTTGGACGCCTCAAAACATATTGAGGCTAGGCTAGGCTAGTCACAATATTTTGATATATGTGACTTGCAAGTTATTGAATAGCTAGTCAATTTGATCTTTGACCTAGCTTAGAACACCTTATCCAATTTCAAATCGGCTTGACTTTAAAAAAATATAATAATTGTGTAACCCAATTATATTTTGCACTAGTCTAAACGTGTAATTTTTTCCATTTGATGCATTCAAAAATTCAATTTAAACAACATAAAATAGTCATTTTTTCCAAATTTAAAAACCCAAAAAATAGAACATTTAGCCAACGTGATTATATTTTTATTTATAAAATGGATGTGTTTGCTTGCATCTTATGCTAAGGAATCTAAATGCTTTTGACATATAACATTAAGGGACCGAATCGGAACCCTTAAAAGGAAAGTGGTTAAGGTTTTTTTGAAAAATAGAATTTGGAACTTGGACATGTTTGTCTAATCCAACTACCATGGTCGAAACCCCTCGTTTTGAGATGCCGTGTGGAGTCTCATTGGTTTTTTTGAATGTGTTTCTAGAAACCAGTCCAAAGAAGTCAATATCTACTAGTTTCAACGATGTTTAGGTAATGTGCTTCTAGTGAACCAAATCTACGGGTAGACATGACAGCACTCCCGCGTCTTTTGAATCATTCATTATGGTTTCATGAATGTTTCGGAACCTCCTTTCGGAGGTACGATGAAGTCGGTGGTCAATTTTTTCGTAGGTAGGATAAAGGCAGTGGCATACAGTTTGTAAAGCTGCAGATTAATGTCGCCAAAGCATTATTTAAATATTTCATATATGTTTTAGGTCAATGCGAGATTTCTGTGTATGTCGGCAACTTATGCGGAATCCCTTTGCCGGACGTTTTCAGGGCTGGGATTTGGAAACTCTGCACACAAAACCACGGACTGCATTCTGCTCTCCAATCCGTTTAGTCATTAAACGAGCTCAACTCGAAATTTCCAACGTCGACACCGCGTTACAAACGTCAAACACATGAGTGTGCTATCTCAGTGTGAATAGAGGGCCAGTGGCTGAGGTTGTAGGCGCCCATATACGTAGAAAATCAATTCGAGCTCTTATATATAGAAGTGCGTGAGAGTCCGAGAGTGTGAGACACAGCACTCCAGTGAAGTTAAGTGAAGTTAAAAGGAGACGAGTTCATTCTGCAATGGCTTTTAGGTTTAGGTTTACGGCTTTGGTTTTCATTATCATATGTTTTATGTTTGTCCAAATTGAAAGCGATGAACAGCCGCGCTACATTTCTCTGAAATCTGCCTGCGACGTGACATTGGATCCAAAATTTTGTGTTTCGACAATGTCGAGCCTGTTTCCGGGATCAATGCAGGCAAATTCCACAGATCTCGCCAGGATGGCCATCAGGCTGAGCGTTATCGAAGGACAGAAAGTGTTTCAAATAATTTCTCGTCTGGAACGGTTGGCATTCCAAGGAAGAGAACTGGGTGCTCTTGAAGATTGCATGCACTTGATCGATCTAACGTTGGACCAATTGAGCAATTCTTTGTCAAATGTTACTGCTAATTCTTTGAAATGGAGGCAGGCTGTTGACATTCAGACATGGCTTAGTGCAGCTCTTACTAATCAAGCTACCTGCGTCGAAAGTCTCCAGGAGGCAAGCGGAAGCCTGCAAAACATATTGACGAACAGTGTAGTTCATATGTCACGAGTTGTGAGTAATTCTTTGGCTCTTGTCAAAAACATTTCTGTCGTTGGTAAAGATTCCAATAGGCCTCCTGTGCATAACCGACGCCTGTTATCCAATCCAGCGAGTCATAAGCGTCACGATCAAGTTGATGTAGATGATGATAAATTTCTTTCCCATTTTGGACATGTCAATGATGGGTTCCCTTTATGGCTGTCTGCTTCCGACCGAAGGAGACTTCTTCAAACCTCCGAAGAAGACGACGGTGCTTTAATAGCGGACAATATCGTTACGGTGGCTCAGGACGGTAGTGGTAATTATACCACAATTACTGACGCCCTGAATGCTGCTCCAAACAAAAGTTCAGATAGATATGTGATACATGTTACAGAGGGAGTCTACCAGGAATACGTTGAGGTGCCCAAACACAAAACAAATATTATGTTGGTGGGAGATGGCATAAACGCCACTGTGATCACCGGCAATAGAAGCGTTGTGGATGGATGGACTACTTACCACTCTGCAACAGTCGGTAAGCTGCGTTACTCGTTTCTTTCTGCGGTTAATTTGTTATTTTTCTTTTGTCTGTGAAGGCCTCGTCGTATGACCTTAGTAATCCAATTTTAAATTTGAAATTAGCAAGGGATAAGAGATCTGTGGAAGGTCATTCTAATCGTGTTTCCACAATTTGCAACTTCTCTAGTTTTGTCTAGATCTTTCTTTTCTTGTCGCGCTCATACAAAAAATAATTGCGATTACAGCTGTAGTTGGGCAAGGCTTTATCGCTCGGGATATCGCTTTCGAGAACACGGCGGGCCCAGTGAAGCATCAGGCTGTGGCCGTCCGAGTTGCGTCGGATCTATCAGCATTCTACCGCTGCAGCTTCAAAGGTTACCAAGACACTCTCTACGCACACTCCCTTCGACAATTCTACCGGGAATGCGATATTTACGGCACAGTTGATTTTATCTTCGGCAACGCGGCAGCGGTGTTTCAAAACTGCAATCTCCTCGCCCGGAAACCGATGGATAATCAAAAGAATTGTTTCACGGCTCAAGGAAGAAATGATCCAAATCAAAACACTGGAATCTCTATTCAAAATTGCACCGTCTCTGCTGCGCCCGATCTGGCTCCGGTGAAAATTTCTTTCCAAACATTCTTGGGGAGGCCATGGAAGCAGTACTCTCGCACAGTTTATCTCGACTCATATATCGATGATGTGATCGATCCTGCAGGTTGGCTAGAATGGTCGGGGGACTTTGCATTGACCACGCTGTATTATGGCGAATATATGAATTCGGGACCCGGGGCAGGAACTGCAGGGCGAGTTCAATGGCCTGGCTATCACGCCATGAACATTTCTGATGCTCAAAATTTCACAGTGGTTAATTTCATCTCTGGTGATGCCTGGATACAGGCGGTGCCCTTCGATGCAAACTTAGATTAAAAGAAGACTGACAAGTGACATCCTTGAAAGGATTGAAACAGATTTAGAAGCCACAAGACTATATATTCCGTTGTGTATTCGTGTCATTTACATAATTATTAGGGCAAACCCTTTAACTGTATTTAGGGCAACCCTTTAACTGTATTTATTCCGTTGTGTATTCGATTGCAATGCAAAAGTCAGTAATCTGCATTCTAGCCTTTTGATGGGCACAAATTCAAGTCTATCATTAACTTGACCGAGACCTTTTCTTGCAATTCCCTAATCTTGTGATGGCTAAACTGATTGGAAACAATATTCGTCCAAAATCCACATTAACTTTTTTAATAACCTTTAAAATATGTTTGGAGGTGTAATCTTATGCATTTTTTTCCTTAGAATATTTTAAAGGAAAGACTTTAATAATATTTATCTTTTCATTTTCTTAAAAAGCAAATTAATAAAAAAATAGACTTTCTTGCTTTCGTTATTAGTCATTAAAACCCAAAAGACGTGATAGGCATAAAAAGTAAGGATGATTTTTTTTTTATAATTTTCATAAAAATAAAATTAATGATAAATAGACTTTCTTACTTTCGCTATTGAGTCATTAAAACCAAAAAAAATGATGTGCATAAAAAAGTAATTTTTTTATAATTTTCATAAAAATAAAATTAATAATAAATAGACTTTCTTACTTTCGCTATTGAGTCATTAAAACCAAAAAAAATGATGTGCATAAAAAAGTAAGGATACGAAATTTCAAACGTAATTGATTTGGTTGCACTTTAGAAGACATGAACAGCGTAATCAACACCTTGCATCAATAAAACATGATATCCAAAACTAAAGATATCCAAAATTAAAGATATCCAAAACTTTAATTTAAAGAAATTAAATTGTAATTTTAAATTATTAATAAAATAGAGATATCCAAAACTTTAATTTAAATTAGATTGTAAATTGAATCATCACAAGTATTATTAATGTTAAAAAATGATTACTTCACGTTAAAACACGTTAAAACAATGAATAATATAGATTTATTAAAAATGGTTAAATTATCTCAATTTTATTAAATACATAATAACATAAATTTATAAATTGAGAATAATATATAATAGAGTTTTACAAAACTACAAAGTATAACATATATAAATATAGATATTATGATATATTTAAGTTAATAATTGTTGGTAATTCATTATGATAATTGAAGGAATAACCTTGAGTAGTGTTTGAAAGATCCTAGACGCTTTCATTGAAATATTCTAGATGCTCCCAATCAACATTAGTAGTTTTAATGAATTTTGAGTTTGAAATGGGTAGTTCTAAGGTTTAATTGTATCCACTGTCCCACCTCTTGAAAACATGTCACTTTTTTGGAAGACAAGCCTTGTTGCAACTTTGATGAGAATGTAGTGACTAGAATAAATGATTTAGGTGATTCCCAACTCATATTATAAGGGGGACTTGAAAAGTCCATTAACCATTGTAAATGATCACTAGTATAAATGATCCATCTTTATTTGAATATTTCAAATAAATTGCACTTTAAGATGTACGAATATGCTAGCTCATGTTGGTGTCTTCATACCACAAGAAAGGTTGTGAAATAACTTTAGATTCAAAATATGCCTTATTGCATTTCTTTTATGATTTTTTTTTTTTAGCATGAACCCACATGCAAGAATAATCAAACACTAAATTTCAGTTCTGAGACTTTTGCGACTGGTGTTATGATAAGGTAGTTCTTTCAGATTTATTGCATCAGTTTTTTATTCGACGTTTCAGACCAAACAAATGTGGTCCATCATCAGGAAGAGTTTTAATATATGAGGCAAATCTGAAAAATCATCAAGTGTATAAATATGAAAAGTTTTTTAGTATTAAAAAATATATATATATAAGACCTAAAAATATTACTAATAAATTATTACTAATTAATTTATAGAATATGTCCTTGTGGTTAATGTTGGGATCCAATTTTGATTAATCTTCCATCTATCATCTTTGTTTAGATTGTTAGGTCGTTTTTCAATTTTGATGGCTTCCTTAAATTTCCTATTGTGATAGTGATCTACCTTGACAAGAATTTTGGTCTCTTCAATACAAATATGATGTTTTGTTTTTTCCGAATGTTCTTCCAAAGCCAAGGGACGAGTGTGATTGTGCTTGATATCAGCGGCATGTTCTTGAATTCTAATTCTAAAGGACCAACCTATTTCTCCTAGGTATTGTTTACCACACGAGCATGGGATCATATAGACACCCTTATTTTCAATGGGATCAATAGGGTCTTTGACCGACCTAAGGGAATTCCTAATAGTGTTTCTAGGTTTGAAATTTTCCCCTATATTTTTCTTCTTCAAAATCCTAGCAAGCTTGTCTGTTGTCCCTTGTATGTATGGTAAGAAAACTTTGGACACATCATTATTTGTTTGTACCTTATTTATAGGTCTTTTAGAGGAATTTTGAAAGGATCTAAACACCTGATGTTTTTCATAGCCATTATCCTTGAAAAGCTTGAGGAGGTGTTTTTTTCTCTTCATCAAGGTGTTCATCATCAGAGATTCTGAAGGCCCTAGTAGCTAGGGTGTTGAGAACCCCTAATTTTTGGGAAGGGTGATGATGGGATTCGACATGAATATATTGTTTGATGTGAGTTTTATTCCTATAAACTTGGTGGGCTAAGGATCCAACGAGTCTTTTTGTGACCTTGACATCTAGAAAAGGAAGAGTTCCTTTATCTTCAACCTCCATAGTGAATTTGATGTGACTAGATTGTTTATTGAGGTGATTCACAAATTCATTTAAATTGTCATAACCATAGGGCCAAATAAAAAAAGTATAATCGACAAACCTATTCCAGTATTTGGGTTCAAAGGGTGAGGAAACAAGGGCTTTAATCTCCAAATCCTCCATGAATATATTATCTATGATAGGAGAGAGGGGGGATCCCATAGAAACCCCACATGTTTGTTCATATATGTCCCATTGGAAACTAAAGAATGTGGATTTCAAACAAATTTCAACTAAGTCGACAGTACCTTGGTCAGTGACTCGCTTGATGACCTCCATAGCTCCATCAATGGGAATCTTAGTAAAGAGAGAAACAACATCAAAACTAACAAGGGTGTCATCCTTTTCCAAATTGATATCTTTGATCTTGTTTACAAAGTTTGTGGAATCTTTAACAAAAGAGCTAGTATTGATGACTAAAGGTTTGAGTTTATGAGCATTTGCAAGTTGTTAAGTAGGACTACCTATTGTGTTGACAATAGGTCTAAGAGGGGCTCCTTCCTTATGAATTTTGGGAAGCCCGTAGATCCTTGGGGTGGAAGGGAAACTAAAAAGAAATGTATTTTTATCAACTTCATTTATATTGCTTAATTTAATGGCATTAGAGACTTCCCTTGCAATCTTTTTTAGGGGATTTTTATTAAGTTTCTTATAACTCCCACTATTATTGATATGGTCTAGCATTTTCTCAATGTAATTATCCTTGTTCATAATGACAACAACCCCCCTTTGTCTGCTTTTAGGACTACTAAATTCATGTTATTTTTGAGGGATTTTAAAGCCAAAAACTCTTCTTTGGTGATATTGTTTTTTGGTGGTTTCACTCTACGAATAATTATTGAGCAATCTTGCCTGATTTCTTCTTTAACATTATTTGAGAGGTTTTTAATTCCATTTTCAATGCTACACAGGATATCCTCGATAGAAATTTTGCGAGGGGCAATAGCAAAGTTAAGACCCCTCTCTAGTAACTAGATTCTTGCAGTCAATAGATCTAGCCTGGTTACTATTGTTATTGTGTGTTATAGTTTCAATCTGGTTGCTATTATTATTGGAAAATTCGGAGGCGATATTAGTGTATGGAGTATTATTATCGTTACCAACACTGCAATTATTGGATGAGCCAAACATTTGAATATTGGTTAAACTAATTTCTTCATTGTTTTCAACGTATTCCTTAGTTTTGTTCATGGAATTTAAACAACAAACAATACTAATATTATTGATGCTAATGGTGGCAACTAGATTATACGATCCATTTCCTGTGTTATCCATTACACTGTTACCTTGGATGCTTACGTTGCCATCATTGTTTATGTCATTTTCACTGTGGCTGCAAACACTGTTGTTGTTGTCATCATTACATACGCTGCCATTGTTTGAAATGTCCATGCCCTCACTGTTTATATCATGGTTTTTTGCGTCCGTAATGGAATTTAAACAACATAAAATGTCATTATTACTGTTGGTAGTGGTGGCAACCAGATTGAGGGATCGATTTCCTGTAGGATCCATTACACTGTTATTTGGGACGTTTACATTACAATCACTGTTTCCGTTATTGTGGCTGCAAACGATGTCGGTGTTGTCATCATTATATACACCTAATGATTTTTCATATTTCCCTCATATCTTAAAACTCTTCCTGATGATGGAACACATTTGTTTGGTCTAAAACGTCGAACAAAAAACTGATGCGATGAATCCGAAAGAACTACTTTATCAAGAACTAAATATCAAGGGAGATGGTCCCCTAATAGGGAAACCTTTCATGAAAAGGAAGTAGGGAGGTATTTTTAATGTTGTTATCAAGAACTAAATATCAAGGGAGATGGTCCCCTAATAGGGAAACCTTTCATGAAAAGGAAGTAGGGAGGTATTTTTAATGTTGTTTCCTCTAGTTTGTAGACCAAGGTCCATGTAAGTGTCCAACAAAGGTCGTTGTAGACCAATGTCCATGTGGATGTCCAACAAAGAAAGCCTCTCCCAAAGTTTTTTTTCTAGATGTTGGATAGGCATGGAACACTATAAAAGAAGCCTATCATGTTGTGATGTATTTCATTCCATTAACATTCTATATACATGTTTTTTAATACCTTTCCCAATATTAACCTCCCAAAATACACTAGCAACAAATTTAACCTTCGAAAAAATACATAATGTTACATGAATAAATTTAACCTCAAAAAAATACATAATATTGCTTGAATTGAGAAGATATTGTAACCTTATATGATTGTATTTTATTTTATTTTTCACTATACAATTATATCTAACATAAAAATTTAAATAATATTTTGCTCAATGTTATTTTTATATTGAAAATATTCAACAAGAATCTTGTTTATAATACTTTTAATCATTATCTTAAAAATAATATTGATACTTATTTCAAAAAGCCCTTCAAACAGTTTTTTGCTTTCTAACAAAATAATAGTTATATACACTTTTTAACTATCCCTTCAAATAGTCTTCTTCTTTTTAACAAAATAAAAATTATATAATTTTTTAACTTAATTTTCAATATGAATTATACGATTAAACAATTTTAATTCAATAAACCAAAATTATACTAAAATAATTGGTTAAGTCCAAAACATTTGTCTTGTCCTTCTATCTTATCTTTAATAATATAAAATTTGTTACATTGTAAATTTTTTACCATTTTTTAAAATTTATGAATCAAATTTTAAAACTATTTTCTAATGTTCAAAATCATATTTTTTATCAATTAGTTCATCTAATGCTAATCTTAATTTTTAAATAACAAAATTCTTCAACTTCCTTTCTTGTTTATATCAATATAAATCTAAATGATAAATGTGCTAATCATTTGTTTTTTCCAATTTTTGGATTAGAAGTAAGGAACAAAGTTTAAAAGAACCAAACACTAAAACTAAAATGTTATGTGGATTTGGGATATGATTATCCAATTTTCATTGGTTTCTTTCTAACTAACTAAAATTTTATGTGGATATCCAATCATATGTGGATATCCAATCACGGGCATTCATATATTTTAGTAATGATTTAAAGCATATTTTTATTAATATCAATTTTGTTATATTTGATTTTCATATATTAATATAAAAATAGTTTGTTGACATGTTACTTTTTCAATAAGATTGTGAAAATCTCAAAGGATTAACGAGCTAATATCTAAAATATGGCAATAGGAATGTGTAAAAAAGTGTACAATGAGATGGTAAAAAAAATGGACATAATTGCATCTCATGAGGAGCTATCTCAACAAAAATGTGCTTCAAATGTATGAAATCATTGAATTTTTCTATTAGGTACAATATAAATAAATAATTTAGCAT